>CAUYQG010104304.1:0-33150 GCA_963574415.1 Tarsius wallacei | reverse complement strand
ACATCGGACCCTGAAGAAATACAAAAGATTATTAGAGACTACTATGTACACCTGTATGGAAACAAACTTGAAAACCTCAAGGAAATGGAGGTCTTTCTGTCATCACACAACCTGCCTAGGCTGAAACAAGAAGAAATTGAAACCCTAAATAGACCAATAACAGTCAAGGAAATTGACTACATAATAAGAAAACTACCTACAAAAAAAAAAGCCCTGGACCAGATGGCTTTCCAGCAGAATTCTACAAGACATTTAAGGAGAATTTCATACCAATCCTACTGAAGGTATTCCAGACAAGAAAATTAAAGGCTCGCAAGGCAGAAGGAAGTCAAATGAAATTGGGAAGTGGGTCTATGGTAAATGCAGAAGGCAGTGCCTGCCATCTAGAGTTCCCCTGTCAGTTGCTCCTGCAACTATGTAAAAATTTTTCATCTGTTTACTACCAAGGGGATGTTATCGTATTTTTTTTTTTTTTTGAGTTGGAGTCTCACTCTGTCACCCAGACTGGAGTGCAGTGGCATGCTCCCAGCCACTGCAGCCTCAACCTGCTGGGCTCCAGTGATCCTTCCGCCTCAGCCTTCCAAGTAGCTGGAACTACAGGTGCGCGCTACCACACCCGGCTAATTTTTTTGATTTATTGTAGAGATGAGATCTCGCCAAGTTGCCCAGCTGAGTCTCAAACCCGCAGGCTCAGGCAATCCACTCACCTCGGCCTCCCAAAGCACGGGATTACAGGCTGAGCCACCAAACCTGACTTGTTATCATCTTTTTAATCTAGGAAAAGACAAGGATGTTGGATGGTAATTAAGTAAATGAAGGTAGCGTTGGTCAGGGGGGCCAAAATAGAATAGAAATTCTCGTTTTGTTTTTTAAAAATAATCACGATGATAATATATTTCTTGCAATCACATATCCAGAGCTTACTTGAATCCACAGCATTGTTTTCTTGAAGATACTGTAGTATACAGCTATTCTTGGATTAGAAAATCTTATAACATATCAGCAGAGGCATGAGAATACTGACAAGTTACTAAAGGTCACACAGCATTCCACTGGCTGGGCTGTTGTTAGAACCCATGGCCTCCTGGGGTCTCATCTTTTCCAAATCCCATTGAATCATGCCAACTCTCTGGTATGTTTCATAAAATCCTGATCAAAATCACTTATGAAATTCCCAACTGTGATGACAGCAGACTTCCTTTAAAAGATTTATACTAGACCTGGCCTGATATATGTAATTTGAAGTAGCAGAATTTCCCCTGCACCCGTATTTCAAAATCATACCTCCCTGTGGTCTTCTCCCAACTTGGGAGAGTCCTTACAACTATGGAAATAGACAATCTAGTGCTACTCAAAGGAGCCACCACTTGATCCTCAGTTATTTTTATGTGAAGAATTGCTCTCAAAAAAGTTCCATATTTTAGTAGCAGAAATCCTCGCAAGAAGGCAGTCAAATAAATGCAATAAACTGTGCACCATCACTGCTGATGAAATTCTTCCCAGGCCTGCCGCTGACAGCAGTGCAAGGTGACCTTGCAGCCCTTTGCATCTTGACTGCAGGTTCTTAGATAAGGAGACTCCATTAGTGGTCAAGGCTCTGCCCCAGCTCCTAGGGATCTTCACGCTCCCCTGTGCATAGTAGGCCTTGGATTATCGCTCACTATGAAAATTAAGATAAAATGGGCACAGTGGCTTACTCTGTAATCCCAGCACTTTGGGAGGCAGAGACAAGAGGATTGCATGAGTCCAGGGGTTCAAGATCAACCTGAGCAACTTGGAAGATTTCGACTCTACAATAAATCAAAAAGTTAGCCAGTTGTGGTGGCACATGCCTGTGGTTCCAGCTACTTGGAAGGCTGAGGTGGAAGATCGCCTGAGCCCAGCAGGTTGAGGCTGTGGTGGCCATGAGTATGGCACTGCACTTCAGCCTGGGTGATAGAGTGAGACTCTGACTCAAAAAATTAAAAAAAATTTTTTTTTAAAGAAAGAAAACTAAGATAGTTGTTTAATGATCACATCCATGAGTCATAGGAACCTGGCTTCACATCTCAGCTTTTCCACTTATAGGTAAGTTGCTTAGATAATGTTTTTTCTCTCACTCTCTGATTGAGTTTACTCATCTGGGAATTAAAAAATAGTACCTACTAAATTTGCTGCTGTTGTTGCTTCTGCTAAGATTTAGTTGTGTACTGGTTGTACACCATCTGACAGGTAGTGTGTGCTTGGTCAATGTTAGCTACTAATATTATTGCAGACATCCTCAGATATACCTTTGACAGAGGATGTCTAATAACCTGATTAGATATTTTATGTGAAGAGAAGAACTCAATACAGAAGGACCCCAGGACAACGCCATCTGTTGTAGAGAATGTTTCATAATGAAGCAGGCAGAACAATCCTCAGCTATGCACCGCTCTCTTGCTCATTACAACACAATTAACATCCCTGATCTGTCCCTGCCCACTCATCCCAGTAGTGTCTCTAAGTTATTGTAACAATCTAGAATGGTCCCATGCCTTTTCAGATGTTTCCTGGGAAGTTAACGCCTGCCTTGGTTGAGAATCGCTAGCAAGCATCGACTGAGCTTGACTTCTGAGCTAAAACAGCAGGGCATCACCCTCACCTCCATCTCAGTGGCTGATGGGAAGGTCTTACATCCTGAGCCTACAGAGGAAGAAGTTCCTGTCTTTCTGTCTTGCCTGTTTTGTTCAGTGTTCAGAAATAGGTGATGCCTTTATGGGGGCTGTGTCTAGGTTTTCCGATGACCCTGCAGAGAGCAGTGACAGTTGAATGAGTGAAGGAGAAAGATCAGTTTAGCCTAGCTTCTGCTTCATCTTTGTGCACATGCTCTGAGCAGAGTTCTCGTGGTCAGTTGGGAGTGCTGGCCCATAGCCACCAATGAGCCATTGATCTCTCGCTTTTCCTAGCCAATCTGTCATTCAGGGATTTGCTTGATGGCTTGCTCCAGGTACATTTATTTAACAAACTAACATGCATTAAGCATCTACTATATGTCAGGTACTATTAGACACATCATCTTGTAATGGCTAAGACATGGCCATTGTCCACAAAGAAATAATAGCCCTAGAGGAAAAAAGATATCTGTTGTGATATGAGGGAGTAGTAGTCAGAGGCCTTCAGACTAACAGCCTCAGGAGTTATGCTAATTATTCTATATGTATACCTTTTAGTCCTAAAGTGCATTTCTTCATTACTTGTGTTTTTTCTCCCACAATACTCTTTACAAAAGGCATTTCTCCTTCACCAGGGAGCTGTTGTCAGTGTCAGAGATCCAGCCATGGTGGCCTGGTGCAGCACATCGGAATAGCTCAGGGAGTTCTCACATTTGCTCCTTTGACTGTCTACAGGAACACAGTATCCACATGTGTGTACTAACTTTTTTCATGTAAAAGTTTTAAGTTTTAAGTTGAGGGCTCAGTCTGATCTGAAGGGGAATGTTTAAGTTCTCAACATAACTATTCCAACAATCTTGTGCTTTTGCAAATATGTTAAAATGTTCTTGGTCCCCTCTAGTCCCAAACTCCCCGTTTTTCCTGGTTAACAGGCTGTCACCACTACCCAGCAATCTACAAAACGTCAGCAAGTGCAATGCAGAGAACTGGATGTAGATATCGTTCAAAGCAGCTGACACATTGTCATCTCAGGAAGAGCAGGATGGCAAGGAGGAGTGATTGATGGAAACTCGGTGGAGCAACCTTTACTTAATTGCTTTTACGTAGATTCCTGAATTGTGACTTCTTTGTCAGAGAAAAAAAAAGATTCAGTAATACAGACTGCTATAGAGTTGGAATGTGTCATTGTGTCTGAGGATTGCCACTTGTTCTTTTAGAACCCCAAACCTCTAGCTCTACCTGGAAATTCTTTATCTTGTTGAAGATTTTTAGACGTAAGGGTGAAGGAGAGGACAGAGACCCGAACCCAGAGTAAGATAGGAGTGATTGTTGGTGATAATCAGATGACTGCAATGTAGCCTTGTATCAGAAGGGAAAATGTGCTTAAGATTAGCACCTTATCAGAAAAAATGTTTACACTTATCTTATTCTTTGAACAAGTGACAAGCTATTTCTCTTCTTTCCCGAAGGCGAAGTAGTAAGCCAAACTTGTAATCAGAAAATGTTGATATGTTGTTAGAGGAAGAAAGTTATTTTTGTGTGTCTGTTCACGTTGCCAAATCAAGTCATGTGTGTTGAGTACCTACTGTGTGTAAAGGATTGTAGAGAACTTTCGATGCCAAGTTAAAGATTTTTAACTTTATCCTACAGGTCAAATGGGAAATTAAAGCACTGAGTTAGAAAGAAGCTATTGCATGATTTCTCCCATATTCCTGGTGTGAATGGCACTAGCCAAGCCAGAAGTCGCCATCCTGCTCCTTCATGCGTCTCAGTCCAACCATTGATCAGTCGTGGTGCCAATTCTGCCTGCAGACATCTCTCCAACCTGCCTCCTCTTCATCATCCTTACTGCAGTAGACCAAACCTGATGTTAGCTCATTGGCATTGCAGCAAGATCCTTCTGACTATGCTCTCTGACTGTAAAACTTGGCCTCTTCCTATCATCCATCTTTCATTCTGTGACCAGAGTGACCTTTTTAATCTGAAACTGTTTCTGCTTACCCCTTCTGATGCTTCAGGAGACATCTTGGGTGAGAGGGGCATTGCTGACCTCCTTCCTCCCCTCCTGCCACACAATACGTGTGCTGCCCCCAATGCGGCACATTTCCTTATGTGATTCCACATTCCTCTGCCCAAGTTCCCTCCTCTGTCTAGAGTTATTTCCCCCCTGACTTCCCACGTATTCACGTTTCTGTGTGTTCTTCAAAATTCAGCATCACTATCCCCTCTAAGGAGCCAACCCTAATTTTTCTCTCCTGACCTCACGAGGCCACGCTGTTCTTCCCACCTGTGAAACCTGAATATGGGAATTACACTGTCTGTTCTCTTGACCATCTCTGCTCACTGGATTCTGAGCTCCTTGAGAAAAAGAGCTATGTCTTTTTGGTCTTCTGTTTCATACGTCTGACACAGACTAGGCAGTCAGTGAACATTTATTCAGCAAATACATGAAGTGTTAGGCTGAGCAGAAGTGAGAATGGATGTGAAGAGATGTCATGCACTTACGTTTCCTGCCATCTGTGCCATTTGTCCAGTCTCATATCTCATGGTCACACCACTCCAAGTGAGGTCAAATACCGTTTCTTGAGAAACTTCTGGGGCCTCATTCCATGTTCGGTTGTTTAATCACAATTATTTTTATTTTTGTATTGGTCCATGTCCTGAACGATCAAAGAAAGAGGATATTTTAGAGTGTTGACCATCGTGCTTCCATGGAGAAAGAAAAAACAGACAAAGCTCTCTGATAATAAAAGGGATTGAATAACCTTGCCATTCAAACTGTAGTATCAAAGTATCATTATATAAGTTGCAGCCAGGTGTGCGAGTTCCTTGGCTTTTTTGGGTGTGCAAAACAGAATTGTATTTTTATTTTAAAGATGCGGGGTACAGTTCAGAATTAGGCATACAAGTGGTCATCGTACAGGTAGAGTTTGGGCCTCCTTTGGTTCCCACTTTGCCTGGTTTGAGATCAGGTACCGTTATTGATGGCAAAACAGGATTTAAGACAGGGAACAGAGATAACACATTCTATATAGCCCATGAGACTCTGGCTTGATTGTTTGGATCTTGCTGGTAAAATCTGGCTTTTGCTAGTTTTCTGTTCACAGCTGGTAAGGTTGTTCCAGATTTAAATGGATGACTCCTTTATTGACCAAAGTTCATGATAATAAAGTAAAGTATTCCGTCCCTGCCATTGCCTTCATAACCTTTTCAATGAAATGTCAATCTTTTCTTTGTGTGTTAGCGCTCTGGCCTTTACTCCATAGGCCAAATGAGTGTCCCATGTCAAACAAATGTCCTTGTTTCTCCATCACGTCATCCCTCTGGGGCAGAAAGGATGGTGTCTTACCTATCCTCACCTCCAAGTTACCAGCTTAGTGCCTGGCATTTAGATGTTAAACAAATACATTGCTTAGGCAAAGCCATTAGCAGCATGATCTAATGACCATAAGCAGAAAGTATGTGTGGGAAACTTGTATTTTAAGAATTATGTTTTAAGAAGTGGTGAATTATTTCAGTATGAATCCAATATTAATTGCCATCAATAGTGGATGAAATATATTGAGCATTTACTGTGAGCACCATGCTCTACTGCCTCTTGCATTAAGAGAAAAACTAAGTTTTATACTTTGAAAAGAAGGAAAACAGAAAGTATAAATATAAGCACATTTAATATCACGAGGGGCTTTAGTAGAATAAGGTTGCTAAGACAAAGTATTCCTACATAGAAACCCTCCCAGGTCTGTTTGCTTTATTATGGAATGTGACATGAATAAAAGAAAAACATAACAAATCATAAACATTTGCAGTTCTCCCTTTCCCTCACCATCTGAGGAGGCATGTTTAGTCTGCTATTTGTTGTGAGGTCAGAAAGGTAAATGATTAACCTGAGATTAGGCCAAGTTGTCCCTTAAGAGAAAATATGGTGGTGGGTGGGGTGAGAACAGCCATTATAAGGACCTGCAAGAGAACAGGGTGAGGTGGGAGGCACAGCAAGGAGCAGTTGCCATGTGAAGTAGACTTGGGGAGAGAGGAGTAAAAAGACTTTTTAGAGAGTCTTTCTGTGCAGGGTGCCCTGGAATCTTTCCACACCTCCCCCTATCCTCCCATTCACACCTGCTGTCCAGGCCTCCTTTGGCCAAGACCTGAATGCTTTCAGTTCTTCCTGCTGTCAGATTAAAGTTTCTTTTAGATGGGACATGGAAAGCCAGCCTCCATCTATACACTGGCTGCAGTGACAGACACTGGAAGTCAGCACCCTCACTGCCTTGGAGGAATGGACACAGGAAAACAGCCTAAAAACAGTTTTGAATTTGAAAAAAATAGTTTCGAAAAACCCCTGTCCTCTCACTCCACTCTGTCCTTAACTACTTTGCATTATTAATTTTTTGAGCTAATCTTATTTCCACAAAAGCAAACACTTCCAAGGGAATTCTTAATTTCTCATTGAGCAGAATTACTAAGAGCCAATTATCAATTAGTGGAGCCTGGATGTGGGATATTTTGATATATTTTGAATAGACTTCCATTCTGTATAACTCATTGTCTTAAATCTGTAAGTATAGACATATATCAATATAGAAAGGGCAGTGGCTTTTAGGTTGGACACTTTAATAATAATACTCCATGACTGTTTGACTACTGGGGACCTCTCAAATGAGCAGGAAGCTTGGTAGAGACTTGAGAAATACTGGAGTAGGTCGTAATGTTCAATGTGGATAACCTGGGCTAGCGGAGTTTTCCACATTAGAGAGGAAGCTCAGGACATTGTATAACGCACCTGTAGTTAGCTTGCAATGGGAATTCTGCAGTTTGGATGAGTGGGAGGAGGAGTTGAATGTTGTTGATATCATTACATAATAACTGAAATCACTAAATGATGAAGTCATTCCTTCACACATAAGCAGCTTTATATGCCTGTAATGTTTTACCAGGGCTGCTGTAACAAAATGCCACAAATTGGGTGGCTTAAGCAACAGAAATTTAGTGTTTGATAGCTCTGGAAGCTGGAAGTTGGAGATCAAGGTGCCAGCAGGGCTAAACTCCCTCTGAAGGCCCCAGAGAAGGATTTGTTCAAGGCCTCTCTCCTAGCTTCTGGTAGTTCCTTAGCATGTGGTGGTGTAATTTTAATCTTCACGGGGCATTCTTTCTGTGTACCTGTGTCTAAATTTTACCCTTTTATGAGGACTCCAATCCTGTCAGATTAGGGACCACCCTCCTCCAGGGTGACCTCTCCTTAATTAATCACGTCTACCACAACCCTACTTCTAAATAAGGTCACTTTCTGAGATACTAGGGGCTGGAATGTCAATATAAATTTGGAGGGACACAATTCAACTCACAAGTCTGCCAGTGATAGTTTTTTGGGGGCTCAGGGTGAGTCTAGTAGCTGTGCTTTCAGCAGCTTGCCCTTTTGGGGAGATGAGTGTCAAGCATTCAGATTTCAGGTGACGGGGCCCTCTTGAATCTGTGATGTAATCTCACACTCTTCCTAAGTGCTATTTATGGCCTACAAGCCTGTGAACATTTGAATGCAGAAAAGACAATGAGCCAGACAGGCTTCTACACCCACTTAAGAGCACTCACATGGATCAGTCACCCGCCCTGAGTGCCACGTTAGACTTGACATCTGAAATGTGTCTGGCATTTTCAGGTAGAGAAGCCTTTAAAAAAAACATCACATGGATGCCGTTTCCTTACTGTCTCCCTAAAAGAGCCCAAACACAGAAATCATAAATAACCAAGCCTCTGAAGAGTCCTAGAACAAGGGTAAAATGCTGCAGCATGATATTTAAGGATTCGTAATTTTAAAAGGATTAATTTTGTATGCTGTGGTCTGCCTGGCAAATAGTAGCTGCTCATTAAAAGTCTGAGCGCCAATGATAAATGGAGTCTCTGTGCCCTGGGTGTGGATCTTAAAGAGAGCTGCATTCAGCCCCCTCTCCTGGCCTCTGTTCCAAGCAGAGGGAACCTGATGTGTTGTTTCCAATGCTTTGTCACACTCTGCATGTGATCTGGGCAGAACACAGGTGGTCGTGAGGCAGTGACATATGCCCTGATTCCATCCTGGCCAAAGCCAGAGAAATGCACGCCCTGACATGTTGAAGGCCACCTTGGAAGAGAGTCCTACAGCCAAACCAATGCATGCCCTTGGGATGCAGAAACATTCCACACCCCACCGGGCAGATGTGCACAGCCCATTCGCGCCTATGTTTCCCATGTTGCTCCTTTTTTCTTGTTTTCCCTTCCTTCCTCTTTTCTTACTTCCTAAGCCACATGATGAGTTTATCCTTTCAGAATCTTGAGGATATGTCAACAAATGACCCATCTGGAGGCTTTCTGTGCATTTGTTTGCAGATTGAGTGTCCACCGCCTTTGCTTTCCTTCCAGCATCTTCTCGACACCTCTGTAGAGTCATTTATTACTCTATGTCATGGTGACCTCTACACAGGCCTGTCTCCCAACATGACATGGAGTCTCAACTAAATTTTACTCATCTCCATTTTCCTAAAACTGGTACTGTGCCTAGCTAACACTTGGTGTTCGGGATATGAGAGTCGACTGACCTACTGAATGAGCCCCTATTCTGTGCTTGTATAGCATAGCATTGTTTCGAAGTGTCATGAAGGACACAAAGAAAAAGAATTGCTGGAAGGCCATTCTTTTGAACAGCTTGCATTTTAAAGGGAAGACATACTTATTCAAAACAAGTGCTAGCATAATAATTCATTAAGTCGAGAAAAAGACCCAGTGGTCTAGTGGAAAGTACACTGTTCATAGACTCAGTAGATCTGAATTTCAGTCCTGGCTCCACAGGTTACATATTCTGTGACCTTGCTGAGCTTCAGTTTACTGATCTAAAAAATGGGCCTAATGCCTACCTTAAAGAATTAATAGGGATATGAAAGGGAATGACGTATATAGAAGTGCTTTGTGTGTGATAAAGTGGTATGTAAATCTAAGGTACATTGTTTTTATGACACAAGGAAATATCTGGGTAAGGACTGGCCAATGGAGTGGTTCAGGCAGTTAAAGTTCTGAGTTTCTAGGTAGGAGTTAGAAACTTGCCAGAGAGGCCAGGCTCAGTGGCTCAGTCTATAATCACAGCACTTTGGGAGGCCAAGGCAAGTGGATTGCCTGAGCCCGCAGGTTCGAGACTCGCCCAGGCAACTTGGTGACACCTTGTCTCTACAATAAATAATAAAAGAAAAATTAGCTGGGCGTGGTAGCATGCGCCTGTAGTTCCGGCTAGTTGGAAGGCTGAGGCGGAAGGATCACTCGAGCCCAGCAAGTTGAGGCTGCAGTGGTCATGAGCATACTACTGCACTCCAGCCTGGGTGACAGAGTGAGACTCCAACTCCAAAAAAAAAAAAAAGAAAAGAAAAAGAAACTTGCCAGAACTTTGAAGAATAAGGCCATTTTGGATAGGGAGGGAGAGGGGATAAGACCTGAGTAACTGTACATGATGTACACTGCACAGGGGGGGACAATGAGTGAGCCCCATGGTGGAAACAGAGGGCTGGTGGTGCCCGAGATTGCTCTGCCCACCATGGAGTATGCAGGAGGTGCTTGAAGCTTAAGTTTCCCAAATGGAGCTAAATTACTCGACATATTACATACACATGCTGTTATGTGTGATGGTGCTTTTGTACTAACCCTGCAACAACTGATCGAGCCATAGGAAATCGTTTGCCATTCCCCAAACACAGCACACACTTCTGCTGTCATTGTTTTACACAGATTCTGCACCGTTTATGGAAATGCTGCCGTTCTGTCTTTGGTGACTGCTCTGCTCATCTTCAGGATTCAGCTCAGATCTCGTCTCCTCTGTGCCGTATTCCCGACAGCAGCCCCCTCTCACCACCTACCTCTGCACACACGCAGTACAGACAGTCTTGCTCCTCTCTGCTCTCGGAGCGCTGTTCAGCCACCCCCCACTAGAGTATCGATCCCAGTGAGCTGTGATGGTTCTCTTGGTGTCTGTCTCCCCACAAGACCATGGGCTCCTAGGGAACACTAGTTGTAGCCTGCTCAACTCTGACCCTTCAGAGCCTCGTGTGACCTGTATAATCTGACCCATGTAGGTGCTCAGTAATTGGAGGGACAGAGGGAAGAAAAAGGAAGCTCTTTTCAAACTCTGTATGTTCTTCACACGAAAAAGCAGGCCCATCTCTTTGCCAGTAGGAAGCATAGTCTCTTGGGTTACCATCAGGGATGGAACTGGAGGGATGACGAGAATTGAAGTGGTCACATGACCAATCCAAGGCAGAGAACAAAAGAGTGTGCCTTACTCAGTCCAGTGGAATGGTTTCCAACTTTGCTTCCTTTAAAGTAGGCATATTTTTGACTTTTTGCAGTGTTTGGGTCAATTTGGGCTGCTAAAGCAAAATACTATATAATCTGGGTGCTTATAAACAACAGAAATGTATTTCTCGTAGTACTGATGGCTAGGAAGTCCAAGTTCAAGGTGTCAGCAGATTGGATATCCTGTGGTAAGAGCTCATTTTCTGGTTCATAAACAACACCTTCTTGCTGTGTCTCCTTGTGGTAGAAGGGATGAGGGAGCTGACTGGGTTCTCTTTCATAGGAGCACTACCATTTGTGAGGGTTCTGCCTTTATAACCTAATCACCTCCCCAAAGGCCCCACCTTCTAACGCCATCACCTTGGGAGTTAGAATTTCAACATAAGAATTTGACGGTGGGCATGGGAGGTAGAAAAAAACATATAGACCATTGCAGGCAGAAATAATGATATGTTGTTCTTTATTTGTTGCAATTATAAATACGAGTTGATTTTATTTCTTTAAATCTTTAGGGATTTTTGTGGTGTAATTCTTGAGGATACTGGAAATTGATGGGAGTGTTCATGTGAGTAAATGAATGAAGGAAGGAAGGGATAAAACCATTTTGAAACTATATTGATAGGTCCCTGCAGGTATCTCTTTGTATACCTTTCACCTTTCAAAAATAGCTATAGGTCTCCGCACACACTAACTTCCTTAAGCGAATGTAACCATAGTTTGACAATGCTTTTAAATCAAACTATTCTAAAGACTAGGGTTTTTTTTTAAACCAAAAAGTAGAATTTGGTGTCAACATTTGGTTTACAAAAAGTTATTTCAGAGTTTGTCAACTATTCAGATATCTGAAAAAAAAAACGTAAATGGTGTACTTAAGACATTTGTTTTTATATTCGTAGTTCTTATGAAATAAAGGAAAACTGTCTTGAGAAGTTATAGTTTTGAAATTAAAAGGCAACTATGAAGCTGGTGCAGTTTGCTTTTGCCTTTGCAGAAACTCAGTGTGTAAATGGCCTGTCTCTAATCTTTTTCTCTCTTCCGTCACCTTCCCACCTACATACACCCTGTGCCGGCTGTTTCCTTCATGTCGTTGCAGTGTTTTGTGGGTGATTGTTGGTTGAAGCCACAGTCCATTCAAATTCACTAAACTAATTGACTACAAGTCCTCCTAGGTTAAGTGAAATTCTATGAGTAGACTAGTCAAAATACAATCCCCCCATACCCCAGGAGGACATTTCTGCTCATTTCAGGTGTGCTCTAGGCTCAAAGAAAGGATTTAGTCCAAAGTGCCTCAGGGTTTTGTTCAGTCCAGAAGTGTAATTTTTTCTCTTTTGCCTGTAGCTATTTCCTTAACATTACTGAAAGGACTCTTTTCCTAATGAAGCATGAAAATTGATCGTATCTTGCCAGGAGGGTTCTTCCTAAGCCTTAAGATATTAAAGATTTCATGAGAACCACATGAAGAATATCTTCTTGAATCATTTACATTTTCCTCTTTTGTAGGCTTATGTAACCATGCAGAAAATCTAATAATAAGTGTGCTATTAGTGTACCATGTGCCATCCTGCAGGCAGCCCTGCCGTGGGGCCCCGTGCCCAGGGCTTGTGGATAGCATTAAAGTGGGCGAGTTTCTGAAGTAAAGCCCAGTTGGAAGATCTATAGCTAATAGAACAGAAAGTCCATTTTTTAAAAAAAAAATCAGACTTTTCCTCTCTTTCCCTGTTCAGTCTTCTTTTCTCTTTTCTTGTGGCAGAAGGAATTACAGTGGCCATAGGTCTTTCTCTCGCAATGGAGTATATTTTCCAAAGCAATAACTTGGACTGTTTTGATTCTCAAAGCAATTTAGATGAGTACAGAGAGCTAAATTTGGGGTTGAGAGAACCCTTAAATTAGTATCGTAGGAGGGCAGTACATCAGAAACATAAAGATACAAGCATTATTGTCAGCACCCATTTACAAATGACAGATGGGTATTACCCAGTCTTTCTCATATTCTAACATCTAATGAAAGTTTCTGTACAGGTCCCCAGAAACTACCGAGATCATGAGGGAATAAAAGAAGGAATGAAGAATGTTTAAAGACCCCCAATTTTTGTCACCAGGCATAGGGGGATATTCAGTGTGCATTAGCATATGTAGATAAAGAAATTGCAGAGTTGTTGACAACTGTTTCCTCAGAGACACTTATCCTGATGACATTTGCTTTTCACTCTAAGCAACAAGGCTGCAGTCCTTAAAGTTTCACTGTTTGTGCTCAGGGAGAAAATAGTTTTTTGTTCCAGGTGGCTTAGTCATAGAAATTAGTAAAGTCAAGCCTGGGTATTAATGATCCCTTCCAGATACTGGTGCCTTCCCGATAATGTCAGAGTTACTCTTTTCTCCTTGGTGTTCTTCTTTTGGTGTGACGATGGTGTCTGAGCACCTCTAGGCTGCCTCTGCTGGGAGAGGGCAGACTGCCTGGGCTTTATCCAGCCTTACCTCTTGCATTGTCTTCACCCTGCAGCTCTTCTGCAAAGTCGCCGAGTAGGTGGGTGAGTGGGCGTCTTTTCTCTGGCAGCCCAAACCGAGTGATTCTGAAGGGAAGTTAGCAGGACTCAGCTGCTGCTGCAAAGCCAGTCAGGGCACTGCTCTTCCGCACTGCTGTAAAATTTGATGTTTTCAGGGGCTCAGGTGAATGCCATGCCCTCCTTTCGTCCTTGGAAAAACATAAGAAAGTGTGCATGTTATACCCCAGCTATTTGTGTTGCTCAGGTGTATTTCTCTTCTTTGAGAGAAATGGTATTCCCACAATATTTATGTGCTGGGGCTTTCTCCTTTCATCCCAGGCCCCAACTTGGCTTATGTCAGACAGAGGTGGGAGCAGCTGATCGTGGGGGCGCACTTACCATCCAAACCTCACGATCCTCACAGGTGTCCTTTCAACACCACTCACCCAGAGGAGCGAGCCATTGATGATACATCACCATTTATTCCTTTGGAGACATTTTCTCTTTAATTGATGTTCACTTGGACCTTAGATAGTTCATTAAAGGTCCAGAGGTGCTCATTAAAACGAACACTGGATAGTATGGTAGATGCAGCTCGTCATTATGAGTCCGAGAAAGGACTCTGTGGAACTTGTTATATACGGCATTTATAGATTGTTAAATTAAAGGCTTAGTGTTGTGCTAAACCATTTTCAGGTTAATCAGTTGCGGGAAACCAGATTTGATGTTTAAGCAGGCTTAAACTATGGTTTTATAGTAAGAGAAGTTGTTAAGCTACTGTTATTTCTAATAAACCCTCTAGCTTGCTAATTGAGCATACTCTGCAATTTTTCACTTAACTGAATATGGTGTTATTCCTTCATTTGGTTGTGTGTGAGCCTTATTTTTTTTTTTTTTTAAGCATGGACTCCGCCATTATTTTTCCTCCTGCCCCTATCCTGAAAGCTTCTGGTACAATCCTAGGTATATAGCAAATGCTGAGAAATTTATTTGTTGAGTGATTGCTATATTGTTAGCATGTCATTACAATGTGTTATTGCATGGTTTATGTCATGGTGCTTTATGTAACATGTGCTTGTTTGCAGAATAACATTGCTATAACATGTTGATCTGTGACCAATTTGTTACCAGCAATAGGAAAAGCATTACAGAGTTCATATGGGAAGTAGAGGGAATACAGAGGTCTAATCTGGGTGTGATGTCCTAACCTGATACAGATAAGGCTTCCAGACCAGCCCTTGGAGTGGCCTGAATTTTTTCACCGAGAAATGTGGGTAGGACAGATCAAAAGGTCTGTTTGCTATTTATCTTTCACTTGGCAGCTGCTAACAATTGCCTTTTGTCCACACACATTAACATGTCCATAAAGCTGACAGAAAATAAAATTTTTAAAAATTATGTAAATGGACTGGGCATGGTGGCTCACACCTGTAATCTCAGCACTTTGGGAGGCCTAGACAAGAGGATTGCCTGAGCCTGGAAATTCAAGACCAGCCTAGGAAAGACAGTGAGACCTCATCTCTACAAAAAATAGAAAAATTAGCTGGGTGTGTTGTTGCACCTGTAGTCCCAGTTCTCATGAGGCTAAGGTGGAAGGATTGCCTAAATCCAGGAGGTCTAAGCTGCAGTGAGCCATGATCATGCCACTGCACTCCAACCTGGGTGACAAAGTGAGACCCCCCCCAACTCAAAAAAATTACATAAATGGAGAAACTAAGACACAAGAATTTTTAGATCATTTATAAGTGGTGGTCAGAGGACTTGTACAGAGAAATCAAGTTGTCAAGCCATAATAGATATAAGAATACAACTGATAGTTACAGACTTCCAGGAATAGAATGAGCCTTAAACAGACACGTTCTCGGGCTGCGTGGACCAGGCGCTTCTTGTCCACTTTCATATCACACACCCCCTTCCTGCCAAATAAAGCTCCCGTCTCTACGTTCTCCACTCTACCAGAGTCCTATTTTAGAGTGTCTAAGCTATCAATACTACCATAAAGGAGTCAGTTGATTGTAGACATAGGACCTCAGCATTTCAGCAATGACAATTACTGCTAACCTTTACCAAATGGAATCCACTTTAAAATGGCAGAGTGTATGATGGACTAAATGAAGTCATATTGCATTTCTGTAGTGGAAGACTGTACCTCAGTTTGCAGTTTCTTCCTAGCTCACCCATCTCTTCTATCTGTGAGCTTCTCTCCTGTTCCCTCTCAACTTCTTTTTAATTCTCTTCTTTCTCTCCTCATCTCCTGTTCCTTTTGATGTGCCTTTTTCCCTGCTTTCTCATTGGCCCTCACCCTGCTGAGGCCAAAGGCGTGGGATATAGGCTCCATGCCAATCTTTCTTCCAAGGCACAATCTGCTTCTTGGCATTTCTTTAGACGTTCAACTTTTTATCTTTCTAGTATTTCTTTCAGTTTTATAAAAGAAAAATTGCTTGGATTTGAAAAATGCTTCAATTTGTTGATTTTTTTAAATATTGATTTTTAAAAATATATCAACAATAATTAAATAAAGATAACTGAGGTATTGATGCTAGCCTTCCCTAGATTTAATCAAATAGTCATTATATTACAGAAGTGTTATGATATCATATGGTCCAGTAAAGAAAGACGTTGAAAAAATGTGTACATTTCTGTGACCTCTTTTGACATTTTGGATTAAACAAATTAAAACAATTGTATCAATTCAGGCTAAATATTGGTTTTAATTTGTTTAAGAGTAGGTTAGCATCCTGTGTGTCTTTTGCTGTCACTTTTTTTTTTAACCTGACCAGCTGGAATGGGACTAGTGTTAATTAGAAATATTAACATCTGTGAAGATCATAAGTTTTTGCCTGGTACAGTAAATCCTCATTCATTCACATGCTTGATGAAAGTCTAGTGTGATTAAAGAAAAGCATTTAAAAATGTGACTGCATCATTTTTTTTCTCATGCATTAGCTCATATTTAGTGCCTATTGGTGTTTTAATAGTTACTCAATTTTAATTAACAAAATATTTGTGTGCAGTTGAGTATTTTTGAAACCAATTAGAACTGTTCCTTCTTGTAAGTAAATTAAATGCTATTCTTAGACTGTGGTGTGTATCCTTTATTTCCTTTGCAAAACCCTTCTTTCTAGTTGGTATGAAAGCCCAGCTCCACTAGAATTGATTGCATTTCTGTAATTGCTGACATTCTGTGCTCCCGATGGCAGGGGCTCTGCCTTGCCCCCCACCACATCCTGGGGCCTAGCTCCTAGAATGATTTCAACTGGTTGGGACTCAGTCAATATTTGCTCACTGATTAAAATTTAGCTCCATTCAGTTATATGACACAATTACTTACCATTTGCCAAGTGCTTTTGGATGTGACAATTAGTTACATATGGTAGTGTAAGGTTTTTCCAGTTTTATTTCATTTCTCCTCCAACTAGTTTTTTTAAAGTTGATTCTATACTGTAATTCTAATTACCATACAGTGTTAAGCGAAAGAAAGAATTCAGAGTTATATATTCAGAATTATTCTAATTTTGTAAATATATATATAGACATATGTGAGCTTTAAAAATGAATTAATTTATATATATATATCAGAAAATAATCAAAATCTAAATAGTGGCTGTATCAGGTTGAGTTTTATATTTGTTATAAGTATAAAGAGTTTTATATTTTTTAAGTTTCCTGTGCTTCCAAATATAAGACCATTTTATTTTTATATCAAAAAAATATGTTTTTTAGTTGTACATTAAAAATATTGGTTTTGGAGATAATCTAGACACCTGGAGGATAAAAAGTTGTTATTTCTTCTCTCATAGCTATCTCAACTTTTCTTAAGATCATTTTCACAAATTCCTTTCATGACACTGCACACAATTTTATAGATCTGTACTTTTCAGATCTTTGACTGTTATTATTGAAGAAAAGAATAGACCCAAATGAAAATAGTTGCATTTTTGAAATACATGGAAAGAATAGCTCTTTTCCACTTGAGGGTCGAGGTAGCAGCCTTGCTGGCCTCTGTCTGGGTCATCAGAAGCACATCACTTAACTTCTGCATCACTTCCCTCTTCTGGACATTATAATATTTATAAGATCCCATTTCATGCAGATTCTTGGGAGGAGCAAATCATATCCTAATGTGTGTGAAAGGACTTTGAATGACAATGACCACATTATGATCGCCATGAGCATTCTTTCTAGTTCTACAAAGGCAGAAGAAGTAAGCTGCAGATGTTCTCTTTATCTTGGCCCAAGAACCAGGCACATCCAGGTTTTGCTGCTTTGCTCTCAAGCATGAGGAGTTAGAAGGTAAATAACAATACTGCTCTTCATAACTAATAGCTTCAGGGTTCATGACAGCTGATTTCTTGGCTTCGACTAACATTTCAGAGACCATTATACACAGCAATCATCCTCTGCAGAGGTAGAGAAAACTCATTTTTCAAAGCAAATAGTCCCAAGTCAGGGCTTCAGCCCTGGTGGAATGAAATAAAGAAGGAGAGTTTATCTTGAAGGCAAGCTAGCATTTAAGCAGGTGTTGGATTATTATCAGAGATGCCTGTCAGGGGGCAGGGAGCATTGAAGATGCACACCCTTTTGTACATCTTTAAATGCCTATAAGTGCTTGCCAGGAGCCAAAAGTGAAAGAGAGGATGCATCCAAATGCTAGAGGTTAGCCTCTATCTGCGGGCATTCACCAAATAAGTAAAAATGGATTGCACAGTGCAGGACTATGTGTGATTCTGCTGTTCTAAAGCTCATTCCTTTTATTTTAAAGGATGCCTATTGTCCTTCCAATTTTTGAGCCATAACTGTGGGGGAGGAGGGAGGAGAACCTATGTTGGATATTGGGTTTATTTGTCCGCATGAGTGGAAAGAGATATTACCGGAGGTTGAGTAGTATAGGGAAAGACACATACCGTCCATCCATTATCATCTTCAATCTGAATACTAGAAACAACAGAGGAGTTTTAGAAGACAAGGTAGATGGTTTCAAGTTACGGTAACATAGAGGAGGAACATTTCCTTCTCTTTTTAATGGTAGTAGAGTGATTTGTGGGAATGAAGATTGTGGGGAGGGGCACAGAGGAGCACCAGGAAGAGACAGTTAATTTCTCAGTCCTCGTTAATTGAGTTTTGACAGTTTAGTAATATCCGTTAGTTTCAGAGGGTGTTTCAGTGTTATTCTGTAAAAGCATCCTGGGGTGTTTTATGGCTACAGTATATTGATTATCTTACACACATATTGAAGTAAAGATATCTTTTTACATTTCAGGTACTGACTCATGGCTCAAATTTGAAAATCTCTTTTTAGCACTTTTTAAAACATCACTGAAAATTAATATAGTTTTATAGATTTATGTACTAAGATGCAGATTAAGACATGTGGAAGCTCATGAACATAGCAGGAAAAAAATTTCTCAAGTCTGTTCATTACTATTCCTCTTTACATTTTTTATTATTTAATAGCTTGTTCCTTGAATATGTGTGACTTGGGATTAGACGTGCCAGTTGGAAGACCTCAGAGGTTCAGAAATTCACAGACATGTGAAATATAAAACCATATTCATTTAACAGATACTGATAGGCATATAAAATAGAACCTCCATCATCTATCTTTAGAAAAAGAAGATTTAACAGAAGTATAATTAATTTGCCAACTCTGCTTCCCAATTGAGACATTTATCAAGTTGATCTTTAATCATTAGTTTCCTTATCTGTAAAATGAAGTCTATTATGACCTCTAAGGTCTATTTGTAACAGTTAGGATCAGCTTCAGTTCCACATTACCTAAAAAAAGGAAAGGCTAAGGAAAAAGACATTTGTTTTTCTCTCACAAAAAAAGAGGTTGAGAGGTTGGCAGTCTAGTGTGGATATGCCAACTTCCCAGAAACCTTGTCACCTATCTTTTTTATTCTGCCATCCTTAGTATATTTCTTATGTACAGGACCTTACTTAATCTTTAGCCTTTCCATGAGCATTCTAGAAAGCAGAAAAGAGAAAAAGAGAAGGACCTAACCTCCTTTTCAAACCACTTGCCAGAGGTCCCATGCTACATTTTTATTTTCTTATGTCAGCCAGAATTAAGATTCAGCACACTCAGCTGCAAGGGAGGATGGAGGTCAAACCTTTTAGTTGGGCAGCAAAGTGTTTGGCTCAAAACCAAGGTCTCTGCTTCTAAGGTAAAGAAGGAAAATGGGATACTGGGGTAAGCAACAATTATCCTCAGATTTTGAGCTCCACATGCCATGATCTTATATTTCTAGGAAAATTTGACATATACAATTAAGTCTGAATGTATGTTGAGTGTGTACAAGTCAGGCAACTCAAACTATGAGTTTAGTTACTCATTTAGTGAATGCCCACATTCATCTTTCCCTCATTTCAACCTGAGATTATATTTCCAGGCCTCGATCTGAATCTTTAGGCTTATATTGTGTGTGTATGTGTCAGAAACAGAATCTTTGCTGCAAGTTGTGTTGAGTACAAGCACAGTAACTCAGCAATGTATAACTGCCCCTCTCCCTTTCCTGTCCCTCCCTCAGCATACATGTGTTGCCCCTACACTGTCAATTTTTAATGATTAATGGCAACTGGGAAACATGTGCTTTCCATGAGAGTTGTATGTACCTGTTAATGTTACTTTGGGTCACAAAGACCACTC
This sequence comes from Tarsius wallacei, assembly GCA_963574415.1. Lineage (NCBI taxonomy): Eukaryota > Metazoa > Chordata > Mammalia > Primates > Tarsiidae > Tarsius > Tarsius wallacei. Next base: position 13,081 of record CAUYQG010104304.1, on the reverse strand, counting down.
CTAATTGCATCACTGTTGTATTGTGCCATATGGCTATGTCTGTGAAGACCGGTGAAGACAGGAGGAAGCTTCCCTCAGGATAACGGAGGGAGAAAGTCACTAGAAGTTACACATTCCTAGTTTGGGCTCTAGGCATGAGACCATACTTGAAAATCATAGAGAGAAAAAAAAAATCTCACATTTGTAAAGTCCTTTGTTTTAGTAGCTAATTAAAACCAGGACTTTTCTAGTCTGGACCAGAATCTCCACTGGATTTTTTGTGAACATGTTACATGGGGGTTGATTGGAAGTTTTGGTCTGTTTTATTTTGTGCATATATATTTTTAAAATGTCTCATTCTAAATATATTTCCAATCCTGATGGTGGCAAAGGGATCAGTGGGTAGTGTGCCAGAACTAGAAGTGAGCTAAGTGGTGGATTCTGAATTCATGTGGTATTCTGCATGATATAATGTTGTTTTTTAGGAAACTGCCAGCATCTAACTAACCTCTAGGAGGTCAAGTGGTCAGGAAGGTAGAGGTGGTATTAGAACTGTTAAATTGTTTTTAACAAGCAGATTGATCACGAAAATTTGTTATAGAGGTTTCTTTCTCCATGTTTCGACAAGGCATCATAGGTAATAAGAGGTAGACACCTGAGATTGTTTCTTTAAATTTTGCTATTGGTCTGACCAAGATTTAGCCACACAAATAAATAGAATCCCTGATCCTGAGCAAAGGTTAGAGTGAGTTGAAACACAGGGGAATAAAGAAGTAAGCAGAAAAAAACTGTTTTCATTGTTGTTTTTACAGTAGTGGGTATGGGAATTGTATATTTGGGAACCACATGTATTTTGGGGAATTCAAAATAGACCCATCACAGGCAGATGGAAAAGTAGAAATGATTAATATATAGATATAGACACAGGTGATTTTACATAAATGTGGAGGAGCAGCAGGAGGTTTCTGTAGCTGGGACGGAAAAGGTAATTGTTAAAAATGAGGCAATTATGGGTTGTTTGGACCCAGGCAGAGTCTCATTATCCTGCCTAAACACCGCTTGTAAACAGTTTGCAGGTCTGAATGCACTCTCAGACCATAGTCTGTGCTTTGAATCGACTAGAACTGAAAAAACAGATGAAAACTAAAATAATGTTTCAAGAGATTTTCTGTTTGATTATGTCATCATTTTTTTCCACTAACAGATCTGGGATGTTAAGAGATGTTAAGCCTCAAATGTCATTTAGTTGTTTCCATAGTATAAAGCAGAAGGAAGAAGAAACGCTTTGAAAGTCAATGATACTTCCTTGCTCCACCATTTTTTAAAAAAATGCTGATTGAGGTGATCCGCTTCTGTTTGTTGTCTTCTCCATGGGTACTTCTGGCTTGGCACCGTCATGCCAGGAAGACAGAGACAGCCACTTCTGGCTGCAGTCACCTGTCATTTTCCCTGGACCCTCATGAGGATGGGAGGCTCCTTAAAGGAGACAAGGCACCAGGTCACATTCTACTTCATATCCTGCAACCTTGATGCAATGCCTGGCACATAAAATGTTTGTTGAGTGTCCTGAATGAATGAGTCACTTTTTAGTTTGATAAAATGGAGCTTAAGTAGAAGATGACATTCACACTGATACATACAGCTTTCTATTGAGCTCACAACCCGAGTCCCTAGCATATTAGAGGTAGAAGTCTCTCTGAGCAGTAGGGGGAAACCATGCCTTATTCTTACAACCTCAAAACATCTAGAACTTTGGCATGTAACCATTTATAGAATGGTCCTCCACACTTAGTCAAATTCAGGCAATTCAGTTTGGGGAATTAGCCAGGCTCAGTGGCTCAGCCTGTAATCCCGCGCCTTGGGAGACTGAGGTGAGTGGATTGCCTGAGCCCGCGGGTTCAAGACCCGCCTGGGCAACTTGGCAAGACCTCATCTCTACGATAAATTTTTTAAAAATTAGCCAGGCATGGTAGCGCGTGCCTGTAGTTCCAGCTACTTGGAAGGCTGAGGTGGAAGGATCACCGGAGCCCAGCAGGTTGAGGCTGCGGTGGCCGGGAGCGGCCACTGTACCCAGTCTGGGTGACAAGAGTGAGACTCCAGCTCAAAAAAAAAAAAAGAAAATTGGAGGAATTATTTTCTGTAAATGAGCTTGCTCTGGATTGGAGTTCTGACTTCAGTTCAATCAGCTGCTCAGGTGCCAATGTTTAGTGTAATTAAAATACAGTGGGGGTCTTCAGGGTCTACCTTTAATCGACTCTAGCATGTGACCTTAGTGAACTGGACACTTTTAAGTTCTGAGCTTGGAAAAGAAAAGCCAGTACCTGCTGCCAGAATGCCTTGTTTCATAATCCAAAGCATTTCAAGGCCTGCTGAATGTGGACACCCTGAGAAATTCCCACTGACTCGACTGTATTTCAGTGTCATTTAATGAAAAGATTTCACCCAATGTCGTGGCCCCAGTATTTATTGAATAACTCTGGGATGGGCTGTCATCTCAGCAGTCTGGCCCATTAAATCATACTCTCCTTGGCTGCGAGTAAACTTACTCCTAACCCACCTGCCACATTCCAACAAACAAATCCAGAATGGAGAGAAGGAACATGGACAAAATTGGAGAATATACTGAAAATCAGCTTTTTTAAATGGTGAGGAGGGGCCAGGCCTCCTCAGTGTTGGTCCACTTTGTGAATCCCAGAGGGAACGTATTCTATGTGTAAAGAAAAACTTTGCTTTCTTCTGTGGTTAGACTATGCTGAGCAGATCAATTCATGTCAAAAAGTATCAGCTCTTCTTATTTATACCATGGCTTACGTCCCACATCACACTTTATTTACTCTTAGCAGAACCTTGAATCAATGTCTAATTGTGTTGTGTCCTTCAGTGGAGCATTAGGCAACAGCACAACCTGGTCAACAAATATTATTAAGTACTTAGCAGTCATTACAGGACATGATATGAGCACATCATGGAATTATTTTGTGTAACAAATATTTGGTATGTGCATATCAAGTATGTATGAGGTATGGTGCCAAGGCCTTGGGGTTGGAAAGAAGAAAAAACATAGTCCTTGCCTTCAGAGAGCTTAGAGTCTAGAGGTTGATAGATTCTATTTTCTGTGTCTCTCTACTTGTATTTCTGAAACTGCAGACAGCCAACTGGTATATAGTAAGCAAGTAAGTTACTTATTTTTCTGGAAAAAGTCTGTTGGGATAAAATAACATGAAGATGGAGATGAGAAAAGTAGGCAGGAGTAGAGATGGAAAATGGGGGAGAGACAGTTACAAAAGAACTACTTACATATATATTATATGGCTCTATATTTGCATCTGTAGAGCATCTTGTTTAATCAGATGGCATCATGGGAACTAGAAGAGTGCTTACTTAAATGAGATGCACATACAAAGCCCTAACATACAGTAAGCACTATACAGACATCAGCTATTATCATTCCTACTACATGTGGCTAATATGTAGCAGGCACTCCATAAAGGTTTGTGAAATGCGTGGATGGGAGATTAAGTGCTGAAATCTAAGCCCATACATAAAAGGAGTCTTGTTATTTGTATAAATAGAGAATTTTCTATAGTACAAGCAAGAAAAAAATTTTCCCATTATATTCTGAAAAGAATGATCTGAAAACTCAAAGGCTTCAGAAGTGTTTCTCTGGGCCAGGTACGGTGGTGACTCAGGCCTGTAATCCCAGCACTTTGGGAGGCCAGAGCAGGAGGATTGGTTGAGCCCAGGAACACAAGACCAGTCTGAGCAACATCTCTACAAAAAAAATCCAAATAAGTCTGGGCATGATGGTACTCATCTGTAATCCCAGCTACTCGAGAGGCTAAGGTGGAAGAATCGCCTGAGCCCCGGAGGTCGAGGCTGTGGTGAGCCATGAGCATGCCACTACGCTCAGCCTGGGCAACAGAGTGAGACTCCAACTCAAAAAAAAAAAGTTTATCTAGCCAACATCCCCCTCCACTTAAATAGAAATGGCAGGGCAGGCAGGAAGAGCCATGGTAATGTGTCTCCTTTGCTTCACTCTAGAGAGGAAAGGTGGTAACAGGAGAGAAACCAGACAGGAGTAAAGCAATGAAGGCGGTAACGGAGGTAACTGTGGTGAGAGGGAGGGTGGAGGACAGGAAGGAGGAGGGTATGAGCGTGAGAAGGTCATGCTAACAAGCCAATACCCAGGTGACTTCCCTGGAGTCTTCCTGCTCTGCCATGGGTAACGTGCCTGCTTCTTCTGAAGTTCTAAAGCTAGAAGGAGCTTCTTGTATTAGGGGCATTAGGCTCCAGGTTTTCCCAAGCAGCTCTTCAGAGCCTGCCCTCCAATGCCATCCATGCAGGAGAAGAATTGGTCGCTTTGTTTCTCCATAATCATGAACTAGTTCATGTAGAGGGTGGGGGACAAGAATGGTCTCAGTTGTCACAGTTTTCTGCTTTGATCTGAAGCAAGTTCCGCAGTTGCATGGACCCCAAGAACAGAGGGTCTACAGTTAACGACTAGACACTTCAGGGCTGATTTGACTGACCTATCGAGGGAACGAAAGGCTTTCCACACATCAGGCCAGGGACCCCAGGTGAAAGGACCTTTGGTACCTCCTAGATCACTGTACAGGGAGTCACCCAAATTCACCAGATAGTTGTACAACGTGTTTTCATGCAACTGCATGCACACAATCTCAAGAAGGTGAAATGCTTTCAGAGAATGATTTCTGAGACTACAGAAACAGAATACCCTCACTCAAGGCTGGCCCTGAAAAATAATCAAGTGTAATGATTGCGGTAATAAGTACAAGCCAGACAACTGAATCATGGGTCTGACATTAAGACAACTGGAAGAATGGTGTAGGAGAAGGAGAAGTTTGGGAAAGAGAGAGGACAGTATCATCTTCTGGGAGTAAGTTGAGAGTAATTTTGTTTATACACTAAATGCTCCAGTGTCCTTTTCTTTGATTTGTTTATGCAAGTTTTAGGATAAAGTTACATTTTTTAGCATATAATCTACATTTACTCCCGGAGCACTGCCCCAAGACTGTCCATCAGATATCTCCTCAAGGCTTTGGAAAGGGGGATAAAGGGCATATTTTTAAAGGTGGGTGTGTATGTGCAAAACATGTTTGTTTTAAAGAGATCTGAAATGCTGTAGAAATAATTAGCCATGTGCATGAACCAAAATAATGAGTACCAAATGGTACAATATCCTTCCTGAATCTTGTTTTAAAACAGAATGTGAATTAAACATGAAGTTCTATCGTCTTTCTCTTTCCTCTTGTTACTTCTGATTTTTTAGTAATCACTATTAGCTCTTGGCTATGAATTTAATGTCCCTATACATAGAACCTTAACGCAGATTCTTCTTGTCTTAGTGTCTCTGGGTATTACACTACTTGTTTTTCCATAGGGGCCCGGAATTATTAACTATTGAGCATTTTCATTAGCCAAAATAAATTAAATGCGTGTCATAAATGTGAAACAACATTAAAGACGCTGCAAGCTACCTGCTACCTAGTCCCTGGGAGTCATTTATCTAGAATAGGTAAAGACTTTCTCACTGATTGTGTTCAAACTTCTTTCCTTGTTACGTTGTTCCTTCACAAAGGGACAGGGCTATTCTAGAATCTACTTCTTGAATGTAGGGAAAAGACCCCAGCGGTGTATTGGGATAATGGAAGCAGGTCTGAATGTGGGCTCTGTGAGTGAGTGTGTGTGTGTGTGTGTGTGTGTGTGTGTGTGTGTGTGTGTGTGTTTTCCCCACAGGATTTCCTCAAACGTAAAGTCACTGAATCACTTTTCTAATAATGATTTGCACGACTTTATGGGGTCTCCTTTCTCAATGAATATGTTTCCATTAGAAGATTTCATATTGGCTATAGGGCTTCCTTGAATGAGCTCTAGGCTTAAGAACCAGTTGAAGAGGGAACAAACAAGTGTTTTCCAAGAGGTTTACTTCTCTTAAATTGAAACACAGTCATGTTCCCCGGCTCTCAGGGCACTTGCACAGAGCCCATATGTTTACCCAAGCATTTGCCTGGTGACGTGGGAGGCTCAGCCGGTGTAATCTCAGGCATGAGATGTTCAAATGCTGAATATGTTATTCAAGCACATTATTTCCCACTGACATATGAAAATTTAAAAATAAAATAATAATGCAAATTTATATATTGAATCATGGGACTAGAAAACACATTTCAGATGGCACCTCATGTATCTGTTCCCCTACTTGAAAAGTAGAATTATAGAACTATTCTCTTTGAAGTCATCTCTGGCCATATAGTTGAATCTAATGGGCATCAATCCAGATTCTGAGTTAGTATCTTTTAGAAGCCCAGCAGTGCTTCTCATGTTCAACAGGTCTTGAGAACCACTGATCTAATCCAATGGCCTTTCTTAATCCAATGTCTGTCTTTCTTTTTACTGCCTTTCTTGGGTATGTCTCCCAGCCTCAACTTCCTTCCTGAGTACTGAGTGTTGTTTCTGTAGTCCTAGTTCCCTTGCCTATTCTTCATTGTCTCAGAAAAGAGTGCATATGTTTATCTTAGAACCACGCAAAGCTGAATGAGTCTTATACTTGATTATCTGCCCCTCCTCCAGAACAGCATACTTTCTGTTTTATTTATTGTATTACAGTTATTCTTTTCTTATTCCTGACTGAGTGCTCTGATTCCTTTGGCTTAATCCAGTTTACACCAGTCATGCCCTTGGCATTCCTAATTTTTTGCGTCTCTATTTCATGTTCATTGTCACTCCTGAGTCTAGAATCTCTGGAACCTGAGCTGATTTGACTGCACTCTTCTGCTCAGGAAGCCAGACGTAGAGTGAAAAGTTGAATGGATTTGGAATTATACCAAATTCTAGACCTTGAGTATGAACTGAATTAAAACATTCCAAAGCCATAGGACCTTTGTAGTACACATTGTTACTCTAGGCTTCAGTTTTACCACCTATAAAATAAGCTGCATTATAAATGAATAACTATAAATGAATAGAAATCTATGTGAAATTTGCATAAATTTCATATAGATTTGGATTTCTTGACCTTAGGCTAAAACCAGCATTGGAGAATGCTGGTGAAGAGGAAAAACTGAGCTGTTGTATCCATGTTATTGTCCAAATCACACTCCAACTCTTGCTACCCACAATCCTCTATATTTGTTTATCCCATGACCCTTGCTTTCTCAACCTAAGCCTTCAGAAATTTTTGTATTTTCTGAGAATAATCAAAAATGTGTTTGCTCAAGATTTATCTTCCTAAAAATGTTTGACAAATGCCAATTTGGAAATCAGCTTGCTGTCTTTGAGCTCATCTTAGGAGAGAAACATGATCCAAAATAAGTTTGTAAACAGTTAATATGCTCAGATTTTTAATAATCAGACAACCCAGGGCGGTCTGCAAATGGTATACACTTTCCCTCAGAGAATTTCAAACAGCTTTCCTGGTATCATCCAGCATAGTTCATACTGTTCTTGGCAGCTTACAAAATGAGAAACTGAGGTATTGTCATTTAATCTTCTTCTTTTCCAAGGAAAATTGAAAAACACTATGGGGAAAATACTAACAATTATTTGAGCCTTAACTGTGGATTCTGAAAAATTTATTCATGGAAGGGCAAAATACATTCTTATTCCCAGAACATTGCCAGCAGCAGAGATTTATACTCAGAATGAAATACCGCCCTATTCATTTCTCCTTTGCTTTGAAACTCAATGTGAGAGAGCAATGGAACCTTTTCCCACTAAAGGCCAAATTAAGTCAAAAACTTATACTATGAAACTTCTAAGTCGTAAAATGAGCAGGGAAGAGGTGGAAAAGCCATGACCTGTGCAATTGTTTAGTTGCTGAGGTTTTTGTCTAAATGTATTTTGCATATTGTGGGCAGGAAACTAGGAGGAAGAGAGAAAATCACTTCTGTATTTCCTGATATGTCCAGAGATAGGAAAACCAGGCATTTGTGTTTTTTTTTTTGCAAAAGTGCATTGATGTTGCAAGCAAGATGAACTTTTGAAGCAGTGTGCCTGGTTACTTATTTAGGTGTGTTAATGACTTCAGAGTTCTCTGGAGGAGAAATGGAGAGTGGTCCCAAGGAAGGAGTGAGCCCAATTAGTGGCACGCCAAGAGTCAGCCTTTCATCTGCTAATTTGAAGAAGTGATGATTGAAGTGAGGGGTGTTTGCAGTTACAGGAGAAAGCAAGAGAGGGCAGCCCAAGTCCAAGGGGTAGGCAAGTATCTGGCAGGTTGGTGAACAGCCAAGAGAAAAGTCATCATCCTTCCCCTTGGCGAGGCTTCCCCTACCCCACCAAGCTCATTGGTCAGGATCAACACTGCTCTTATTTGTGCCTTAACTTAGAAGAGTCTGCTAGAAAAGTGGCAGATGAGTCACCTGTCACTGAGAATAGGTGTTCTTAGCGCTGAGGAAAATGGAAGGTGGCAGTGAATTCCTGCTGCAGTTTCACTACGATTGAATTACCATTACTTAACGCCCCTGATTTTAGGTGCTCAGTGCGCAGTCGTGTAAAAGCACAGCTGCATCCGTGGGCAATGTGTATGTGTACAGCCTCACTGATTCTGCTCTCAGCAAACTGAAGCAAGCCTGGCCCAGTCCAAGGGAAACGACCATGGACACCTTCCTTCTGTTTTGTGCAGCTGAGTTTGAGGCAATTGAACTACCCCAAAGTTCAACTGTCCACCATTCATAATAGAGTTCTTCATAATTAAAATAAATGCCTCTCCACCAAGAGAAGGAGAAGAAAGACATGCACAGTGGGATTTGGAGATACAGGGTCCCCTAAAGTCAAAGGTGCTACTGGACATTGTGATGTGGGGCTGGCAGGGCCTGTGGCCGAGTCTCCAGCTATGCTGGAGCTCAGGTGTCTATGTCCTTGCTCATTGGAGATGTGGGGGCCTGACATGTATGACGAACATTCTTGATCCTGACAGCCCAGAGGACATCAGGAAGCTGCTAGTCTTTCCTCTTGATTCGCTTCTGGCTGCTGGGGAACACGGGGTTCTTTTCAGAGCTCTGACCCCCCAAAATCATAGGAAATTAAACTATCCTGTAAACACCTAAACAAATATTTTTTAAAGACTATATTTTGTTTTCTGGGGAAAGCATGGTTCGATACAAGCAAATTCCATGTGTAACTCAGCTGTATAAAAATAGAAGGAAGATCTACGGCCATTTCCTTGGACTGACTCAGGCTTGCTTTAGTTCACTGAGCAAATAAAATTGGAGCTCAGTGTGTTTGTAGATTGGCCTGGAACTGGGTATTACTTTTGTGTCTTTCTACAGTTGGAACATTTGCCCCTGACTTTATTATGGAGGGCCTACTGTATGTCAGGCACCTGTCCTAAGTACTAGGGAGACATCTATATGAACATGCTCCTCCCTCAAGGAGCTTAGGGTCTACTGTGGTGATTCTCAGCCATAGCTACACATTGAAATCACTGATGCCTGCTCCCATCCTGGAGATTCTGAGTTCAGTGGTCTGGGTGTGCTCTGAGCAGCAGAGATTTTAAAATCTCCCAGATGATTCTCATGTGCCACCAAGCACAGGTTTCGTGGAATAGTTCTCCAACCTAGCTGCCAGTCAGAATCACCAGGAGAGATTGTTAAAATACAGAGTCCTAGGTTCCAGCCCAGAGCTCTAGAATCTTGGAAAACTACAGAAAATGTGTATGTGTACAGCCTCACAAATATTTCTGATAATCATCTCGGTTAGGGGACCCTCGCTGGAATTTACTTATGTGTGATTGTGATCTTGAAGCATCATGCATATGACAGTTTTCATTTCTTCTGGTCAACAAAGCCATTTTTACCGTTTCAGTGGCCAAGTGTGTTTGTAGTTGTTTTTAAGGAGAATTTCACAGCTTTATAAGGCCACCAACCAACCAGCAGTGCTCTCCACTGTATGAGTGCTCTTTCTTTCCCCTTTCTTGCCACGTTTCTGTCATAGAACTTGTTCTTGGCCTTATTGAGATAATCCGTTTAATTTGAAGTACTCTCCTAGAACCCTGCATCTAGACATGCCTACATCCTCATCTATTATAGCCACACCTTCCCATCTGAAGTTTCAGTTTATGTGGTTTCATTTCCAAAAATATTAAATGGAAAATTCCAGAAACAAACAACTGGTAAGTTTTAAATTTTGAACCGTTCAGAGAAGCATGATGAAATCTCAGACTGTCCTTCTTGACCCTGCATGGGACGTGAATCAGACCCTTGGCCAGCACCTCCATGCTGTCAACACTACCCATCCTTGAACCAGCTAGTAGCCATCTCTGTTATCAGCTCAACCGTCATGGGATCTCAGTGCTTGTGTTCAAGTCACTCTTATTTTACATAATAATGGCCCCAAAACACAAGAGTAGTGATGCTGGCATATTGTTGTAATTATTATCTTTTGTTATTAGTTGTTGATGTTAATCTCTTACTATGCCTGCTTTATAAACTTTATCACAGGTACATATGTACTGTAGTGGTGTATATAGGGTTTGGTACTATCCAGGGTTTTCAGGCATCCACTGGGGGCCTTGGAATGTATTCCCTACTAGATAAGAGAGGGAAGTGCTATACTGAAATTTGACTATAGCTCTGCCATGATGTTTCTGTTCAGTCACAGAGTGAGCCTTCGGATTTGCCTAGCTGTGGTCATTTCCTTTAAAGGTCTCCAGGCAGCCTAAGATGTGTGGGTTAGCAGGTGGAACTTAGTGATGGTGCATCAATATGGTTGTGGCAGTGAGTGTGAGGGATCTTGTAAATCCATGTGTTTTATTAAAATAGTATCTTCCACACTGTCTTGGAGGAACGTTTCGAATCAGCTGTGAAACAGAAAACAAAACCCAACCATCTAAAGCATTGCTCATGCCTGGCTGTTCTTGGCTTGCATAAGCCTCCCTGGCTGATCCCTTCAGGATCTCCAGTTGAGGGCTTTCTGTGAAGTTATTTCTACATTTTTCCAAATATGTTTCTGATGGGTTCATTTTATCATCTATGTTGGAAATGTTATTGCTTAGTTCAATTACTATCTTATTGCTGCTTTTCATCATCCCACCCACTATCTCATGGATTAACCAGAGAAAAACAGAAGCAAACTATAGATTTTGCAAAACTATAGAAGGGAGAAAGATCCTAATTATTAGAACATGTCTTTATGAAAAATAAGAGCGTATCAGACATGGAGATAAAATGTCTCAATGTTGAAGTGATGCAACCACCTACTTAACATTCAGATATTTTTTTCTAATAGAAGCCTCTTCTTATTTGTAATTTAGGAAAGGCCAAACTAACCTGCTCTAAGAAATTATCTCATACTGTGATGAAGACCTTTTTTCCCATTTCCCAGTTGAAAGTAAATTCTGTGAAAGACCTGGAATGTAGTAACCCTCGGCACACATCTAGGACTGTGTGCAGCCTACGTCGTGAACTCAGGAGATGCTGACCAGCTCAAGCTGGAACATCCAAAGGAGGCCTGGCTTCCTTTCACTCTGTTGAAATTACATCATAAGGAAAAATTTCATTGATCCTACATACTCAAGGAGGAAGCTGAACTTTTTAAAAAAATCAATCAGGAAAAATAATTGGTTTCTTAGCAAAAGAGTATTAGCAAATCTCAAAATGAAAATGGAAATACTTCTCAGCAAATCATGAAAAGACTGAAAATGTTGGCAGAATTTTCATAGAATCTTCTGACCATTTCCTTCACCTTCTCATCATTACAAAGGAAAAAGAAATGAACGTTGACAGAATTTTAACTGAATACAAGAAGTTATTTCTAGCTAGCATCTGTTTAATGCATCTAATTTAATTGTCACCCTAACCCCACTGGGTTGATATTATTATCCTTATTTTAAGATGAAGAAACTGAGGCTTGACTCAGTAACCTGTTGTAATTCAAAGTTCCTCCCTTCCCACAAAGACAGACACCCCTATCAGATATGACATAGATCACATGCCAGAAGCTTGGCAAAAGACAGATCTTTCTTTGGGCACAGCCAAATTATTTACTACACAGTGGGTATGAAACAAATGGGACAGACTTGGGGCATTTTTTTCCCCAATGGTTGAGACATTTTAAAGAAAGATTGACATGATTAGGGGAGCAGCTGGATATAGGAGTTAAGTGATGGGGTATAAAAAATGAAGCTCTGGTCTTATGCCTGAGGAAATGGTGCCAAATCATTGGCATAAATATGGAACTAGAGTGGTTGCTGGTTTGAAAAGGGCGGTGAGCCTCCAAGTGGAAATTCCTAACAGGCAGTTGAGCTATGATACTAAAGTTCAGAAAAAAGAACGTATTCAGATTTTTTTATTTTAATGATAGACATCACACTCTCTTATATACATCATCTTATTTCATCTCACAGCAATCTTTTGAAAATGCATTCTTGTAATTAACATGTTACAGATAAGGAAACTGAGGTTCAGAGAAGTGAATTGTGTCTTCCAAGGCCACAGTGCTAGTGCAGAAAATGAGCTTTGTTGTGAACAAGCACTAACTTACTCTTCCGCGTTTCCATTTGTCCATTAAATATTTTATTGCCTATTTAGATTACAGTCATCCAATGCCGAGGGCAGCAATAGTTGCTTTCTTTCATTTGCAATTAGGGCTTAAATTAAATAGTTGGATGTATTTTGTACTTTTATAATGATGTAGAGATTCTAGTTATGGCATGGGTATTCTAAAAAGGAAAGGGATTGATTTAATTTATAATGAGTAATTGTGTCTATACAGTGTTACTATGAATTCTGTGTTCAAATAAGCCAGAAAGCTGCTATTTATACCACAGGAATAAACAGCAAACAACACAGACACAACTTAAATTGAAAACATGAACACATTTGAGTTTTATTTTTGAATGTAGATGTAATTGACCATTTGTTCTGCAAACAAGGCTTTGGTCCAGTTTAGGAAAAATATATATCAGTGTACTAACATAGAGTATTTTCTAGAAGAAGACAATTTTTTTTACTTTTTAAATTTTTTATTTTTAATTTTTGCGGGTACATAGATATCTATGGATGATTTACTATGGTTTAAAGTTAAGTGTATATAAGTATGGCATGCACATGATGTTTTGATATGGGCATACAAGGTATAACAATCA
>CAUYQG010104302.1:0-15303 GCA_963574415.1 Tarsius wallacei | reverse complement strand
TAATAAATACCTACAGATTATTTCACTCAACAATCACAGGATATACATTCTACTAATCACCACATGGAATGTACTCCAAAGTCAATCACATCCTTGGCCATAAATCAAGTATAAACAAATTCCATAAGGTTGAAATATTGCCATGCACCTTCTCAGACCACAGTTGAATAAAAATAAATATCAACACCAACAAAAGTTCCCCAAAGGCCACAAAGACACAGACACTAAACAGCATGATGCCAAACAACTACTGGGTCAACACTGAAATCAAAGAAGAAATTAAAAGATTCCTGGAAACAAATGAAAATGAGGAAACATCTTACCAAAACCTCTGGGATGCCATGAAAGAAGTTCTAAGAAAGGAATTTATATCTCTATGAGCACACATCAAGAAAACAGAAAGATCACAAGTTGAGAGTCTAGCAAATCACCTAAGGGAGCTGGAAAGAGAAGACCACTAAAACCCCAACTGTAGCAGAAAAATCCAAATCACCAAAATAAGAGCCCAAATATGGAACATAGAAGACAAAAATATCATAGAAAACATCAGCAAAACAAAAAGCTGTTTCTTTGAAAGAATTAACAAGATTGATAGACCCCTAGTCAGAATGACCAAGAAAAAGAAAGTAAAAGCCCAAATATACAAAATCAGAAATACAAAAGATCACATCACAACTGACACAAAGAAATACAAAAGATTATCAGAGATTACTACATACACCTACATGGAAACAAACTTGATAACCTAAATGAAATGGAGGACTTTCTGACATCACACAACCTCCTCAAGTTGAAGCAAGAAGACATTGAGACACTAAATAGACCAATAACAACCCAGGAAATTGATTCTGTCATACAAAAACTACCGACAAAAAAAAGCCTTGGACCCGACAGCTTTCCAGCAGAATTCTACAAAACGTACAAGGAGGAGCTGATACCAGTCCTATTGAAACTATTCCAGGCAATTGAAAAAGATGGAATTCTCCCCAAATCATTTTATGAAGCTAACATCACACTGATAAACAAACCAGGTAAAGAACAAACAAAAAAAGAAAACTACAGGCCAATATCACTTATGAATGTAGATGCAAAAATCCTCAACAAGATTCTAGCAAATCAGATCCAAAACACATCTCAAAAATCATCCACCATGACCAAGTAGACTTCATTCCCAGGATGCAGGGTTGGTTCAACATTCGCAAGACCATAAATGTCATTAAATACATCAACAGATGTAAAAACAAGAACTACATGATTACATTATTAGATGCAGAAAAAGCTTTTGATAAAATTCAGCACTGCTTCTTGATAAAAACCCTCAAACACCTAGGTATAGAGGGAACATACCTCAAAATAGTAAGTGCCATCTATGATAGCCCTACTAACATATTGTTAAATGGACAAAAACTGGAAACATTTCCCCTCAAAACTGGAACAAAACATGGCTGCCCACTCTCATTCCTCTTGTTCAACATTGTGTTGGTCGTCCTAGCTAGAGCAATTAGACAAGAGAAGGAAATCAGGGGTATCCAAATAGGAAAAGAGGAAGTCAAGTTATCCCTCTTTGCTGATTATATGATCCTGTACCTCAAAAATCCAAGAGAATCTGACAAAAGCCTGCTTGCACTGATGAAGGACTTTGGCAAAGTCTCAGGGGACAAAATAAATGTGCAAAAAACAATTGCATTCCTATACACCAACAACAAGCAGGCAACAAACCAAATAAAAAGCACAATCCCTTTCATTATAGCCACACACACACAAAAATGAAATACCTCAGCATCTTCCTTCCTAGAGAAGTGAAAGACATTTACAATGACAATTACAATACGCTGCTCAAAGAAATCCTAGAAGACACAAACAAATGGAAAAATATTCCATGCTCATGGATAGGAAGAATCAACATTGTTAAAACGCCCATCCTACCAAAGGCAATCACAGATTCGACACAATACCCATTAAATTACCAGCAGCATTCGTCTCAGACCAGGAAATTACAATACACAAATTCATATGGAAGCATAAACGACCACAAATAGCCAAAACAATTCTTAGCAAAAGAAACAAAGTAGGAGGGATCATACTTCCAGACTTCAAACTTTACTATAAGGCTACAGTAATCAAGTCAGCCTGGTATTGGTACAAGAACAGGTATATAGACCAATGGAACAGGATAGAGATTCTGGAAGCAAAGTCTCAATTTCTCAACCAACTCATCTTTGACAAAGCCTCTAACAACAACCACTGGGGAGAGGAGAACCTATTCAGTAAATGATGCTAGGAAAACTGATTGATCACATGCAGAAGACTGAAACAGGACCCCTTCCTATCACCATACACAAAAATTAACTCAAATGGATCAAAGACCTAAATGTAAAACCTCAAACTATAAGAATCCTAGAAAACGCAGGAGACACCTTTATAGAAACTGGAACTGGCATCCAATTCCTGATCAGAACCCTAAGTGCCCGTACCACAAGAAATAAGATAGAAAAGTGGGACCTCGTCAAACTGACGAGCTTCTGCAAAGCAAAAGAAACAATCAAGAGAGCAGGGAGACAGCCCACAGCATGGAAAAAATATTTGCCAACTGTATATCTGACAAAGGCCTAACATCTAGGATCTACAAGGAATTCAAATGCACCAGAAGGAAAAAACAAACAGCCCCTTTAAAAAGTGGGCAAAAGACATGAATAGACACTTCTCAAAAGAAGTTATACGGGCAGCCAACAGACACATGAAAAAGTGCTCAGCCTCACTCATCATCAGAGAAATGCAAATCAAAACCACATTGAGATACCACCTAAACCCAGTAAAAATGGCCATCATTAATAAAACAACCACAACACATGCTGACGAGGATGTGGAGAAAAAGGAACACGTCTACACTGCTGGTGAGAATGCAAAGTAATACAACCTTTTGGAAGACAGTGTGGCAATTTCTGAAAGAACTAGAAATTGACCTTCCATATGTCCCAGAAATTCCCCTATTGGGAATATACCCGGAAGAGCTCAAATCATTCTACAAAAAAGATTTCTGTGCACGTATGTTTGTTGCAGCTCTATTTACCATAGCAAAAACATGGAACCAACCATGCTGTCCATCGAAGCTGGACTGGTTTAAAAAAATGTGGTACATGCACACAATGGAATATTATGAAGCCATAAAGAAGGACAAACATATGGACTTTGCAGCAACTTGGATGGATTTGAATCTATCATATTCAGTGATCTATCACAGAAACGAAAAACAGAGTACAATATGTTCTCACTCATAATCACACCTTAAACAATTATCATTATACTGTAAGAAAGGGATTGACAGTAGTGGGAAACTGCCAGAGGAGGGGAGGTGAAATTTGCAGTTGAGGGAAACTGCTAAGAGCGGGAGGGCACACCTCATCAACAAGGGTACCTGCATAATCAATGTTTGTATAACTAACCCTGAATTGTACTCCACATCTTTAAAATTAAAAATTAAAAAACCAATCATTAGAGAAGTAGTTCACCCACTGCCCTTTGAAAATACATCATATTTCTACCACTCTTCCAACTACAGTGTTCCTTGATTGTATACCCTAGACAGCCATTCAGAAGAATACAATTGACCTAAACAATTCTGGGTACCCACCTCTTAAGAAAAGCCAGAAGTGTTAAAAACCAGTTTAGAGATTGCTTTTTCTAGTCTGGTTGAGTCTGGTGATTTCTCATATCCAATATGCAAACAATAAAAATCATTTGCTTTCCTTTAGTCACTCTTGGAAACAATTTTATGCCAGAAAAAAATATATGCCTTCAATTAGCGTTATTTCTAATTTATTTTATTGGAAATAGACGTGTATCATGAAAGGTCAGCTTTTTATGTGTGAGAAACACGGACTAGAAGAGATGAATGGCCTGTAGTCAAAAGTCAGGACAAGACTGCTAGTGAGTTACAATAATAGTTGGGAGCATCTTGTACCATGTCCTTTATTATTTAAATGAGAACACTTTGGAGAGTGAAAGGCTGAGGGGTTCTGGTTAATCATGATAACGATTCTTGACAAATTTGGATGTGTGGTCACGCTATCTATAACCAAATTTCACATACAATAAAAATAATCGTAGGACCTCTTGAAGTTACACTAAAAAATAAGCTTCCCTGTTGCATGATTTATAGACCTCTAGAGTGACTACTATGACAACGTGTGACTATAAAACCAGGAACAGTCCTGACGGCCAATGTTAAATTTATTCTTATGCCTGTTACTGAAGAAATTCTGATTCCTAGGATTCTTCTTGTCTGAGTTTCCTTATGCTCATAGAATAGTCCAAAGACGCAGTGCTAACAAAAAAACATGGTAATTGGGCTGCCAAGGTTCATGAATTAGAGCTTTTCTAAACTCATCTCCCATCAGAAGATTGTGATTCTTAGCCTAACACAAATAGCAAACGTTGCATTGCTCTGCACATCATATTTTATGCTTTATGTTCCAGAACTCTGAATCAGGAAATTAGCCCTCATGAAATCAGATAATGTGCTTCCATTGCTTATCAGAAAGCAAATTTTCAGAGTGACTCTGGCACAGGAGCCTTAAGAATAGTTCTTCCAAATCAGCATTGCTTTATTTCCTATATATTACTCTTCTAGAGATGTATTTATTTTACTTATCAGACATTCTTGCTAGCTAGTGCATGGAGTGTTTCCCTCAGCTGGCTTTCATTGTCATCCTTTATTCCCTTTTAACACCTTCCTGCTCTCCCTTTTCTCCAGTTACCATAGCAGTTCAAATACCTGAGCGTCACTTCACAAACTCAGTTTCCTCCTCTGTAAAATGAAAGGCTTAGACTAGATAATGCCTAAGGGTCTGTCTAGCTTTACATTGGATCTCATTGGAACTATTGCAACAGTTTCCCAAGAAAGCTTTTACCTTTTATTAACTCCCTGCTTGGATTCACCAACATTGACACAAAAACATTTTGTTTCAAATACCATTTTTGTTTCTAAATACTCTGCTCCAGAAGCCAGAGCGGTGCTTTATTGCAGAACTGACCGATCTAGACTTTTTATTGTAGAATATAAGGCCTCCAATGACTGATTTTTTAATATCTTCCCAGCTCATCTTTGATTATTCTCTCTCAGTACCTCTTTGGTGGCCAGCCCAAATAGCGCTCTCTGATGAGACATACTTTTTCAAGGTCTCAGCAGTTTGTTAAAGCTTCTTTTCCAGTTTGTGCTATCCTCTTTTTCTTTTACAATCGATTTATATCTACTACATTCTTCAAGAGTCAAAAGATTTTCTTTTAAATATTTTGTCTTAATCTAATTTCTTGTAACTATGCACTTAATCAATGTTCTATTATTTTTCATATAATGATAGCATTCATTCATCCATTTATTCAACAAAAATGAGATGGGACGTTCATGTGTACAATGCACTGAGCAAAAAGCTATGAACAAAAAACAAAGTGGTGAAAGTTTCTGCCATCATGGAGATAACATTTCATGGAGAAGACAGAGGATGAGCAGTAAATGAATGCTAAGTAATAGTAGCAATTATAATGTTAATAGTAATGAAGTAGGGAACAAAGTAAATGGAATTCAAGTGGGAGAGACCTCACTAAAGAGGTGGCATTTGAGGGTGGCATCTGAAGAAATGAGGGAGCAAATCATCTGAAAATATGGGAGGATAATTTTCTAGCAAAAATCAAGCACAAGCACCCAAAGGAGAGAACAAGGTTTGAGTAGCAGAATAAGACTGTTGTGGTGGGAGCCATATCCTACCTGGGTGGCTTTATTCGCTCGGTCTTCCGATTCCCCACTGCTTCCATCCCGCTCTCTGATGTAGCTGCTCTGACTCCCTCATAATTATTCAGACATGTTAAGCATGTTCTGACCTCAGGGCCTTTGCACATGCGGGTCTTCCACACGGAATGCAATTTACTAGAAACTCTCATGCCTCCTCTGTCCATTTCAGGTTCTGATCAAATGCTGCTTCACAACGTCCTCTCTCCTTGTCTGGCTTTACTTTTATGCATAGACAGGATTACATAAGGGTGTGTGTTTTTTGGCGTTTTTTTTTTTTTTTTTTTTGCCTGTCTTCACCTGCTAAAATATGGTTTTCACTATTTTGTTCATTGTCTAAAAATTCAGATTATTTTCTTGCTCATGGATGGCAATCTGTTTAATGTATAATCATTGAGTGTTCATAAGATTCAACTGGTTCTACCGATCTGGCAACTTGAATTCAGAAGTAGGTCAAAGTTTTAAATCTGATGACTAAACTCTGACCTTTCTTCTTTACCTTGCTAAATTCCTAACTAAGGACCCTAGGGAGACAGGCTTTTTTAAAATTAGCCATTTAATGTGGTTTACTTTCCAACCTGGCTCTGGCATAACATCACATAACAGACAAAGATGGGAAGTCAAAGTATTTTATGACCTGTAAAGATGTCTTCTGGGGACTCCAGGACCTTTTAAGACAATCACCTGTTCTCTCTGAAATCACTCATAAAGCTTCTTCTACAGATCAAGAAACTTGGCTCCCTTCTCATTCCTCAAGCTGCCTATTTCCTTTACTGCTTTCAACATTTCTTAGATAACTCTAGCAACTAATTGTCAGCCAGAAAATTTTTGAATCCGCCTATAGTCTGAGGGCTTCTGCTTGCTTTTTCTGGACCAAACCAGTGCAAGTATCACGTGTATTGATTTATGGTTTCTCGTAACTTCTGTCCTCTGAAAATGTATATAATCAAGCTAGAGTTCAACCACAGAGGGCACGTTTTCTCAGGACCTCCTTGGGATAGATGCCACAGGCCTGGGTCACTCACATGTGGCTCACAATAAACCATCTTAAATATTTTACAGTTTGACGTCTTTTGTCAACAAATCTTTGAAACAATTTAAGAAATTGAGTGTCATAGAATCATAAAAAAATCATTAAAGATGGTTTTTATGCCTACCAAATTATTCAAATTTAAAAACTATAAACCCCCTAGAAAGAGGCTGTAAGAGCAATTTCAGCAATCATGAATTGGAAGCCTACTTTCCTACATCTCTAGGAAAATAAAAGAAGACAAAGCAGACAATTCTCAAGCTGTTATTGTAGGTGACTGTGGTCAATAAGAAAATGGTAGTAAAACTGCAAGGTCAAACCACCACAAACAAAAATAAATGAAACACCAAAACATGTTTTTCAACTGCAGAATAATTTTGAACTGCAACTGAAGACTTAACAAAAGCCTTAAAGTTCTTATTGATGCAACTTATTTTTTTGTAACACAGTTGCTAATTTATGGTACATCCACATTAATAAGGAGCAGCAATCTTGCAAAGTAGCTATTATTGTCACAATTTTGCAGAGGAGGAAACTGAGGCCTGGGAAGTGTAAAATGTCAACAACAACAACAACAAAATCAAATCTAAATCTACCTAATCCAAATATGACAGTACTCAGCCTCTGTCACAAAAAGTGAAATTTAAAGTTAGAAGCCTGAACCATCATCAAGAATCATTCCCTTAATGTTGGATTTGTTTAAAAAGACAAGGAGTGTGTAACGTGATTTAGAGTGTTACTAGAAATGTTTCTAAAAAAAAAAAAAAAAGAACTTCTGCAATCTCAAAGGGTGTGTTTTAATGAAACTGCCTATATAAAATTAATATTGGGTCATGAAGTAAAAGCTGCAGCAATGCTTTACAAATTCATAAATGTGTTACTTCTAATAATAAAAAACAATTACCTTCCCCTGGGAATGAGCGGAAGCTGCCCTACAAGACTGATCAAAATAAGACTGCTTGAGGAGACAAGAAGCCACTGGAAAACAAAAGCGGCTTCAAACTCCTGGGATCTCAAATCCCCCCAAATCTTCTCCCTAGACTATCTTCATAATGGCTCAGGGATCAGAAGGTGGTACCTGTTGGTCATGAAACTTGTCTCATAGTATCTATTATAAAACTTAAGAACAGTATTCAAGATCTTTTTCAGACTTTGTAGTCTACTAGACCCCAGTCCCCAACCAGACCAGAACATCGGGAAGTTGGCTTAACCAGTCCCCCTAAAGCTGTCTCTTAGAAATTGTCTTTACAGCAGAAAGTCTCCACCCCACGATATCAACCAATCAGAAGCCCATGTCCCTATGCCCACTGAACTCCCTTTAAAAACCTTATTCTCTAATTCTTTGGGAAGTCGGATTTGAGACATTTCTCGCAACCTCCTCACTCAGTCATTTTGCCATATTAAATTTTTCTCTAAGTAGTCGCTATTTTGATATTTTCTGTGTAGTAGACATAAGAACTCGGTCTGACTAGAACATCGGTGTCAGGGCATTTTACTTAGATGGAGTGGATACAACTGCTTTAGGACTTATTCAATACATTAAAAAGAAAAAAAAAGCTACCCTTCAAAAGAAAAAATGTAAACATTTATCTTCAGCAGAGTGAAAAGTATTAAAAGCCGTAATCACCAACTAACTAAGCAATTCAAACAAATCCAAAAATAATTACAAGCCAGTTGACATGTCAGCAAACTATCTAAAAACTAGATAGGACTAAGAACAGACTAGGGAGAAGAAGGAAGGGATATTTGCAAATCCAAAGGAAAACAAGTCTATCAATCTACTTATGCCAAACAAATCCAGTTTCCCAGATTCTTCCACCATGATTTGGAATTCCCAGACATAATTTTCATCTCATAGACAGCTATGAGTGAAACTGCATATCCCCCTGATCCCCCAATCCATATATCAAAGTCCTAACCACTACTATGACGTTATTTGCAGGTGTGGCATTGGAAATAATTAGGTTTGGATGAGGTCTTGAGAGTACAAGTGTGTCTCTCTCCTCTCCCCTCCCCCGCCCCCTCCCTTTCTCTCTCTTTCCCTCTATCTCTGCCATGTAAGGGCAAAATGAGAAGGCAGCATTTTGCAAGCCAGGAAGTGGATCCCCATCAGAACCCAATCATGCTGACACCTTGATCTTGGACTTTCAACATCCAAAACTGTGAGAAAATAAAAATTATCTTATTTGAGTCACCCAGTCTACAATATTTTTTTGTAGCAGCCCAAGCAGACTAACACAAGACCCTAGAAAACATAGGGAAAGTTCCAACATACAGAGATAGTAAAGTTATAGTACAACTGTGTCTTTTTCTTCCCCAAAGGTATTACTGAAGTGGGGTGATAGGAATTTCTTGGCAAACTATACTACACACCTTTGAGGGCTCTAGCTTATAATTGAAGTTAAGCACATACCCATCTGTCATAGAACTAAAGAGAATGTTTAAGTTATACACTGGATAGGTATGTTCTAATTTTGATGAGTCCTAATTTGTTGCAGGAGTCTTTGAAAATAGCAGTTTATAGAGAATGCAATAATCGCGCCTGTTGCCGTAGTATGGTATCAGAGAAACATCAGAAATAATGTTTTGATGATTCTTTGTGGCTTAGTGGCCATTATTGACAGAATGACCAGTCTATTAGGAGATCAGATATTTCCCCCAGTAATCTAATGGTGGCATAAACTAAAAAGATAGGTGATGTGTTAATAAATTTTCATGACTGTGACTTGAGCGAGTTAAAACTACTAGAAAAGCAATTTTTATGCAAGTTTCAATCTTACATTAAACTCCAGTTATTTCCAGTCAGGGCAATTTAGGAAGACCCACCTTCCTCCAAGGACAATAATTAGGGAAAAATTAATAAAAATGAGTCAAGGAGAAAAAAAAGATGATGACCTTGGAAGTCATCAGTTGCAAAGAACAAAATCTCAAGTTAACAATTTCTATTTTTAAAAAAGTATCATTAATTTGTGGGAAACTTCAAAGAAATGAAAAAGAAATATAGCAGAGTCATCAAGTACCTCCTCTCTTCCCTTTTCCTCTTCTAACTCATTGTTTTAATTTCCAGTCATTTCAGATTCCATGTCTCCCAATTATTTGTGTCTTTTCAACACCACGGTTCTCTATCTGTCTCTCACTATTCATATTGCAAATATCCAAGAAGGTCTGTTCAATCTTTATTCAATTAGCTTTGGTGAGTGAATGGCAGGTAGAAACAGGGGTGCATAGGGAAGTATATATCTGTTACTTAGGTAAAGTCACAGGGTGAAAAGCATGTGTCACAAAACCTCCTGTGTCTTTAGATTGCATATGCCTTGAACAAGAAAATAAGGTCATACATCCTTCAATTCCTTCAATATAATGACTCTAAACTCCAAGAGACCCCAGGACTATGTAAAGATGCCGAATGCCTTACCAGCAACTCCACAGATGCAAATGAGTATGACTTCTCCATTAGGAGCAAAGCTCATAATTGGTTCCAGCCAAAAAGTCCAGTTACAACTTCTCCCCCAAACATTGAGTAGATCCTTGATTTTTCACTTACAAACTAAAAATAGCCATTCAGGAAGTTCTTACTGGAGTAAACAATCATTTCCAAAGCTAGGTTGATTTGTCTACCACCATAAATGACACTTTTTATATAAAGATAAAAGTTTAAGTCCCCGTCGGCCACCTCATTACTCATGCCTTTTACACTACGTAAAGCAAATTGAAAATTGAATCCAGGAACTAGAATTCAAGTGATGGCATCCTACTGCTACCAGAATCTTCCTTAGAGTATCAAGAGGGAATGAGATTCCCATGTGACTTTTTGTGAGGGAATATATAGACAATAACCATCTGATTGTCCTTACTTGTTGCCTATAAGTTGCAAATAAAATAGTACCGCCTGTCAATTTCATGGTGTAGTTTGTGAGGACATTGAGAAGAATTTCACTCCTTTTGATGCCACACACATACTAATGGCCTGGGACTTTTCCATCTACACTACATGCTGTGGACCGAATATTTGTGTCCTCCCAAAATTTATATGTTGACATCACCCCCAGTTCTACCTGGACTCTGCTTATGGAGTCCTGATGCCTCTTGATGAAGTGGGTCAGTGCTCACATGTGACCCCTCTCTGCAGGCTCCTGTCTCGCTCTAGATTCTGGGCTACCACTCCAGTGGGTAGGAGAAAGAAAGTTCAAGACACGTTTTGAGTTACTGTGTGTCTGGTTCTTTTTTACTTAACATTGGAGAGAGGCTCTCTCCAGCTCTCTAGTCTGAGTGGAAACCGGCATGTTTGGATAGATGGTTCAGAGCTCCTTCACTGGTCCCTATTGTTGTATCTGCCCAACTCCTGACTCCTTTTCTGTGCACCAGATTTTGCCACCTGTATTATCTCCCTCACCACCAGGTTGATTGGTCTAGGGGTGAACAGTTGACTTAAAATGGCCAATTTGGGTCATTCTCCAGAAATGTTAGAACTGGGATTAAGATTTGAAGAAATAATTAATCTCTCACTCTCTCTAATCCTTCTTTTTGCTTTCTTCTCTCTGTCTCACTCTCTCCCTTTCTGTCTGTCTCTTTTTCTCTCTCCTTCTTTTTCTATGATTAAACGTTCTTAGGTTTTCTGTCTTATGGACTGAGAAATGCATGTAAAGAAAGAAAAAAATAGACATGCAGATATCACAGAGATCAGACCATTCTAGATGTGAAATGCCCATCATGCTGTTGAGTTCATTAGACACCAGAGTGGTCCTTATTTCATAAGTTATTGTGAGTAGGATCTTTTAAAAAATTAAACAAAAATATCCCAACTCCAGCAGCTCCCCAGGTGATTTTGATACATATGAGGTTTGAAATCATCATCCTAATTATCATCTCACTATTTCCTGACCACATGGTGACATCCACAATTGCCTAAAATTTTTTTAATTTTCAACCCACAATTTGGCAAAGTGAATTGTGAATCCTTTCCCCTAGTTAGGCAATGAGAATTAAAAATAAGTTTGTACCCTACTGTTTTCATCATTATTACTATCTCAAAGCATTTCCTCTCTTCTTTTCATCTTCTATTTTTCATTAAAATCCAAAGTGACAGATATTTAAGGAAGAGCAGAGAATCATCTAGTGAGCGTTGGCGAACTGGCTTCCAGAAATAATACTTTCCTGTGGTAGCTTTTCTTACATGAACTTCGGCCCAGATGATGATCGAAGTGTTCATTCATCAAGACAAAATTATACTATCAAAGAAAAATATAATTATCTTGCCTTTTAATAACAACTTGCATTTTCTACATAGCAAAGTAGCTTCTGGAGTTAAATTATCTCCCAAGGTACTTACGAACTAAGATTAAGGCAATTATAAGTAATTGTGTATATGATAAAATGGATAAAAATACTCAGAGACTTGCAAAATCTGTACACAATTTTCTACAGATTGCAGGCTGGAGCAAATTTTTACTACTAAATTGGTAGCTTATTATTAAAAAGGGGGGAACTTGATTATAATAGATTTATTCATTTATCGTACAATAACCTTCCAATTATGAAAGTAAAAACATTTTTTAGGCCAGTTAATAGCTCTTCATTTAATCCTTTTTGTGCAGTCTGTTTTCCTACTGGAGACATATGTATGTTGCTTGGAGAATGCTGTGAGATGACATTGACCAATTGGGGTCATCTACGTGCTTGTGAGATTTACAGGAACATAATTTTTTTCTCTCAATTGACTGAACTTGGACTGGAGCTGTGATCATCCTAAACAGATAAAAATGGAAGACATAGTCCTTTTTGGTCCCTCAATAGTTATTCACTTTAAAATGCATTGCATTTTGGTATTTAAATAAGTTAATTGACAGCTGTAAGAAGTTATTTACATACTATGTCAGAAGGTGATTGATATTTGCAAACAAATAGATCCTAAAGGACACACTGGAGAAAAAGGGGGAAAAAAATTCCATGTAATGTTTTTCGATTATCTCTTTTTCTTCCTCCTTGAAACACAGGCCCCAGGGAACTAGACTCTCCTTCATCCTGACCAGTTCTACCGCAAAACAGATATCCTAACAAAAGGAAGCTGTCATCCCTGATGCACTTTACAGAACAAACAATGTACTTCCTTGTGACCACATTATGCACTACCACGATCTCCTCCAATTTGGTGCAGTTGAGCCTGTAAGCCTCAGGAATCAATGTCATTGAGCAGTGGGAGGTAAATGAAACAATTGTCCACCAGTTGTTTTATTAAAGATCGGGCAGCTGGAATAGTCTCCAAGCAAATGTATCTGCAGCCCCTGGGGACGGCTGCAGATGGATGTTACACACTCTAATGTAAAGGAGCACTTTTAGAGGAATATATTTCTTTTTTTTTTTTTTTGACCAAAGCATCAATAATATATTTTGCTTTCCTCTAATACAGGTTGCCTGGGGAAGCAAAGCAAAAAAATAAAATAAATCACTGTAAATAATAAAATCCAAAGTGAGGTCAAATTTCCATCCCCAGCAGGTTACTCCACTTTAAACTCTTCTCTTTTTAATCATGGATAATTTCACCAACCGCACAGCAGTCCTGCTAGTTCACAGAAGATGAATTCTGTGTTTTTGGAGCTTGATGTTTGCCTACCATGGTGCTGATGTTATGTGGACGGTAATGTTACTTTTCTGTTATTTATTCTGGAAGGAGGAAAAACCTTGCCTTGTTTTCCTTACAGTGTGTAATGTGAAACCAGAAAAATAATGAATCAACACTTCAACATTTTCTCCCCATGAATAAAAATTGACAAGCAAGAATTAAGATGCAATTGCATCTTGCTGGGGAGAGAGAAGGGGGGGAGATGCTCACTGTCTATGGCTAATGTATAAGCAGCCCCCCAAACTCACCATAATCCCGTCAAACAATTACATAACACAGTAATCATCAAATGTGCACTTCACTGATGTGCCTTCAATGGTTTCAGACTCTTGTAGAGGTATTCCCCCAAATCGCCCCAGGAAATAAGTTGCAGAAAACACAAACACGACTGCCCAATCCAAGACCTTTATAACCACCAAAGCTGGAGCTCAAAGATGAAGCTTGCTCTGGGTTCTCACTTCTTTTCAGTTCCCCTTAATCATAGTGTATGGAGTTAGTCTGCAAGATACCAGACACTATGGTGTATCGGTGAAGAACATGAACTCTGCACCAGACCGCCTGGGTTCACAACTCTCCTCTGTTATTGACTAGCTGTGTGATCTCCAGTGACAATTGCAACTGCTTTAAGCTTCAGTTTTCCTATCAGTAACACAGAAATAATAATCATACCTGACTCACAGGGTTGTTAGGAAGATTAAATGAGATAATATTGCAAGATACTTAGATACCAGATGCCTTTAAAAGTAGTTATTAAAAGAAACAGAAGCTCAAAGCAAAGAGTCCTAGGAGAAATTGTGATATCCTTCACTTCAGAATTACCTATACTGTGTAGAACTGGGTCAGATTCAGGAAAATTTCAAACCAGTCCAGCCTACACATATTTTATATTTAGTCATACATTTTAAGGATATTTTCAGAGAATAGGGTGCTTTGAGATTGCTTAGCCAAAAATTGTTTTCTGACTTGGTATCCTCTTAACCCATAGCAAACTCTAGCATCTGGTATCCTAGGGTTTGCAGAAGCTCCATACACTGGTATTGAGTTTCTGGGACTTAGTGGCAGTCTGTGAATATGGTGGTTCCTTATTCAGTATCTTCTTGAGGGTAGAAAGTGTGGCATAATAGAGAGGTCATGAATTAAGAATTAAAAATAAAACTGGGTTTGAAAGTGTGGGTCTTGACTTGCTTACCTGAGATTAAATCTGTGAATCACAACCTAAGGTTTTCCTGATTGCAGAGGGTTTTTTATTTTATTTTTTGATGTTTCCTGTGAATTTTTCTCAGCATTTCAAATAACCTAATGGAAAAGTACATCTTCTCAAGATAACACCATGGGGGCTTATGGAAACATTCAGTTTTATTGTTTGTTTGGATCTATTTTTTTTCCTCCATTGGCAGGAATTTTATCACCTTGGTGCAGTGACACAAGCAGTGACAACCAGTCTTGTGCTGATGAGAAACTCTGAATAGTAATTGCATATGTCGCTGGTAGTAAAAGATGGAAAAACAATTTAAAGATTGCTAAAACAAATGCATTTTTTTAGACAAAAATCTTTCCAAATATGAAACCCAAAGGAAAACTAACAAATCAATCCTAGGTAGTAGAGAGGTTGAGATTCTGAACTCTGTAACATTTCCCTCCGCTCCAGAGCACGATGGTTCTAATGACCTCAGACATGGAGAATAAAATAAAACTATTTTAGTTTAGATGACAGAGAACAATACAAACTCTAATAAGGGAGGAAAATAAGAAGTAAGGGCTAGTTTGAAATATACATGAGAAGTTATAAAACATAAGGAGGACTCAGTGCCTTCCAGAGGGAGAAACTTGAGAAGTCATGATAATAAATGAGGATAGTGGGTTTCAGGG
>CAUYQG010104292.1:0-36654 GCA_963574415.1 Tarsius wallacei | reverse complement strand
AGGCTGAGGCGGAAGGATCGCCGGAGCCCAG
This sequence comes from Tarsius wallacei, assembly GCA_963574415.1. Lineage (NCBI taxonomy): Eukaryota > Metazoa > Chordata > Mammalia > Primates > Tarsiidae > Tarsius > Tarsius wallacei. The sequence goes on along the minus strand of CAUYQG010104292.1, from coordinate 36,623 downwards.
CAGGTTGAGGCTGCGGTGGCCGGGAGCAGCCACTGCACTCCAGTCTGGGTGACAGAGTGAGACTCCAACTCAAAAAAAAAAAAAAAAATGAGAAAGCTATCATTCCTTTAATAAAAAAAATTATACAGTTATAAAAATTACATAAGGAGACTAAGTAACATTGTGTTCATAATACAATATGAAGTAAAGAGGATAGAATACAGAACATATTAGAAACAGACTAGAAGGAAGTTATGTTTAATATATTCAATGAGCTAAATAAAAAAGGCAAGCTGAAAATTACAGCATGGAACTGGAAACCACACCAGTTCCAGAATGTTTGAAAATAAATTTAAAAATCTAGAATTAAAAATATAATAACCAAACTAAGACCTTAGTGCATCTGAGGAGAGAACTCAGATTTGGAACATGTGTCAACAATATTATAAATGAAGCATGGAGAAAAAGTTACCTACTCAGAAAACATAGAAGCAAAGATAAGAGACATAGAGTGTGTAATGAAAAATTCTATCCTTTTTAATTGGATTCAAAAAGAAAAGGTGAAAGAGAAAAATAAGAATATTTGGAGAGTGGTGGGTAGGCCAGGAGTGGTGGCTCATGCCTGTAATCCCAACACTTTTGGAGGTGGAGGCGAGAGGATTGCCTAAGCTCCTGGGTTTGAGACCAGCCTGAGCAACATGCAAGACCCCATCCCTACAATAAATAAATAAATAAATAATAGAAGAAGGATGGGTGTAATTTTCCAGAACTGATGAAGAATATCAATCCAAGATCTATGCTCCAATTCAAATAGCATAATAAATTCCAAACAAGATAAAGAAAATTCACACCTAGGTGCATTAGAGTGAAACTACAGAAAATCAAAGACAAAGCAAAAAAACCTCAAGAGTAGCCAGAGAAAGAGACCATCTTCAAATGAGTCATAGTTAGACTGACAACTGATATCTCAACAGTAGCAATGGAAACCAGAAGCCAGTGGATTAATATCTTCAGTGTGCTGAAAATAATAGTAATATTAACTGCTATCAGATAATTTTTCACCAGGAAAATATTCTTCAAGAAAATCATTTTCTGTCAATCACCGAGTTAGTTCACCAATAAGAGATCACAGTGAAAGACTTCCAAAGTTTGTCTCTAAGCAAAAGAAAATAATCTCAAACTAAATAATCTGGATGGTCAAAGTAAATATATATATTCCAATCTTTACTTTTTTAAGAAGGGAGAATTTACTCTATATATTATTTTTGTACCTTTGAATTTTATTCTTGATTTACTTAACCTTCATAGAAAGTGTTACTCATAGTAGTTTCTACACAGTGATATAACTCAGTTAAAAGAAACTTTATCCAAAAGTTGTTGTGGTTAGAATATAGAAAAGGGAGTAACAAGCTCCTCTTAGAACTATTATGGCAGGTAGTAAATTATCATTTTCTTAGCCATAAAAACATGTACTTATAGTTGATGCTTGGACAACGTGGGGTTAGGGATGCTGACTCCCTGTGCAGTTGAAAATCTGCATGTAGCTTCTGAATCTCCCAAAACTTAACTACTAATAGCTTAATGTTGACCAGATGTTATCAATAACATTCACAATCAATTAACACATTCTATGATTTATATTTTATATGTTATATATACTGTATTTTTACAATAATGTAAACTAAAGAAAAGAAAATGTTATAAATAAAATCATAAAGAAGAGAAAATACATAAGTGGAAGCAAATAAAGGTCTTCATCCTCTTTATGCTGAGTTGGCTAAACAGGAGAAGAAAAAAGAGGAAGAATCGGTCTTACTGTCTCAGGGAGACAATAAGGCAGAGGCAGAAAAAAAAATCTGCATTTAAGTGGACCCATGCAGTTCAAACCCCTGTTGTTTAAGGATCAACCGTATTTATGTTTCTAGACAGTAGAGATCAGCTGTATGTATAATGAAAAGTAATCCGCAGAATGGAAGGAAGTGGAACGTTTTCTATCATACATAGTATCTTTTAATTTGGAATCCACAGAAGCCAGGACTATTTAGAAAGACATACTGTATTAAAGGCTACAAATTCTGTTTGTTTTTTCCAATTAATTATAGAATTATAAAAATGTTATAACATTCACCTAGCAGTCCATGTTGTCCACCTAAACAGCACAAGTGCTCATGTTGATAAGCCATAAAAATCGAATCGACTGAACTGTAATGCTTTAGGGTTGGGAGTATTCAGAGACAGAGGAATTCCCTTTTTATTATGTCTGAGATGCTTGAACATACCTACTGATAAGAAGCTCACTGCCTTCTGCTCTATTACTGGACATGCCTGGTTGTTTAAAACTTTTTAACTGAGCCCAAACTTACTTCTTACAACTTTCTCTTATTTGTCGAGCTCTGTCCTTTTCTTGGCAATATGGGACAAACGTACTCACTCTCCTATATAACAGACCACCAAATATTAAAAGGAAACGATAATGTCTCCTTTTAGAGTTTGTTCCCGTAGGCTAAATCTGTCTCATGCAGTTAAGCCTTTCTCAGTCAGCCTGTGTTTGGGCAACGAGAGGGGAAACAATCTGATATAACGAAGATGGGAATAGTGGTATGAGAAGCAAAAAACGTCAAAGTGGGGAAGGGGAGGTAAGCTTTGAGAAAATAAAATGAGCTAACATATATTTTGTAACTTAAGTAAGATTCTTCTGTGCTTAGTGATTATTTTTAAAATGTGTGACTTCATATGATCCATTAAAAGGAGGGCCAGGCTCGGTGGTTCAGCCTGCACTCCCAGCACTTTGGGAGGCCGAAGCGAGTGGATTGCCTGAGCCTGTGGGTTCAAGACCAGCCTGGTCAAATTGATGAGACCTCGTCTCTACAATAAGTATTTTTTTAAAAATTAGCTGGGCTTGGTTGCTCGTGTCTGTAGTTCTGGCTACTTGGAAGGTTGAGGTGGAAGGATCGCTGGAGCCCAGCAGGTCGACGCTGGGGTGTCTGTGAGTGTGCCATTGTACTCCAGCCTGGATGAGAGTGAGACTCCAACTCAAAAATAAAAGTAGGAAAACTACTTGACCAGATTTGTAAAGACAAAAATCTGGACCTCAAGAAGGCATGGGAAATTTCTGCTGGTAAGATGATTGCATTTAATTCTGGACATATAAAGTGACTATCAACCTATATCATTTGATTTTGAAATAGCACACTGTATTAAAAGATTCCAATTAATCTATCTTGCTAATGTTTTGGGTATAAGAAAGCATACTGAAAGATAGCCAACCCCAGTAACATGACGACAAGGTACATCTATACTCATGGAGCAAAGAATACCAAGACATGTATTAATTTGAGGATAAAGTTGAAACAAGGGAAGACTGTTATTCCATGCTGATATTCACTGAGCATTGCAACGAGCACTTTAGCAACTGCTAATGATCAGAGTTTGTTAATATTATTCAGAAAAGGCTGGGTTTTAATGGCTCTTCTTACTGCTAAGAAATTTGGTTCCTACAGCTTGGAATCTGTACCATCACTACATGTATAAATCATTATATAACAACTTGATACAAGCTACAGTTGCTGAAATCAAGCACATGTGAGGACAACCAGAAGTGTCGGCCTTATATTCTACAATTCTGAATAAACTGATTCTCCTAAAAGCACACTCAGAAAATCTGCTCAGAGCAGGTTCTGAAAGAATGGACTAAGCTGGAGGAAAATTCATAAGAAGATAAATTGCCTGTCTGATCCATGGCTGCAAATATTTATGTCTTTGTTATTTCTAGCAACAGGTGCTGGGTTTCATGTTGACTTACCGCCCATGGGAAACATGATGGGGAGATGGGTAAGTGTATTAGTCAGCTATTGCTGTGATAATGCTATGTAACAAAATTTAGTGGCTTATAAACAGCAAGCATTTTCTTTCTCATACTCATTGGTGTTTGGCCAGGGTGGCTCTGCTTCAGGATATAAGTTGGCTGGTTTAGGTCCAGGCTGCAGCTCAGGATTGGGTTTCCTCCATGAGTTTCATTCTGGGCCCAAGCTGAGGGGATAGAAGCTAACTGGGCCATGTTGGTTTGTTGTTTGTTTGTTTAATGGTAATTAAAGGAGCACAAAAAGACAAGCCAAACCATGCAATCATATGTAAAGTCTCTGTTTGTGTCACTTCCACTACATTTCTTTGGCCAAGATAACTATTCCATAAAGTGGAGTTTAGGGGGAAGTAAACTCCTTCCACTGCCCCATTGTCTTGTTCAAGGGCAATGCAAAGCTACAAGGCAAAGGGCATGGATGTATAATCCTACTGAGGGGAGTGAAGAGTTGGAATGAATAATTCAGTATTGCAGAGTACATGCTCTGTGCTTTTGGTAAATGCTAGCCTATGTAAGTGCATTTTTTTAGATTCAAGGATAATATTTTAGGCTAAAGGCCGACAGTGTGATATTAAGTGAACCCATAAACACTAAAGAACTGACAACAGTGAGAAGTCATCAATCCTGAATCCGAGGGATTTAAAAATGCACCCAGCACTGTGTGAAGGTCCCACTGAGTGCTGTGATGATAGAAGTGCCTCAGGCCTCAATCACAGTGGGCTTGGCAGAGCAGCCTCACATCTATTCTGGCTGATTTAGGCCAAGGCAAATGCACTCAAGCTTCTTGACATGGCCAATAGCATCAAAAGGAATGTGCTAGTTGCCAGCAAAAGTGCCATTAAAAAATGAAAACGAAACATTAAAAAAAAGTTTGAATAAAATGTCAAAGTGTGTTTATGGGAAGACCTATCTATTTCTAAGTGATGTAATGGAAAATCCACTGGGCCATTCAAGTCAAGGGCATTTTATAAACTGAATAATGTGACAATTTGTGACAAATTCTAAAACCACTAACCAAAATCCCCTGCCTCTGGGAAAAGGGTAGCTGGAATTTCTAAATAAGTAAAATTATGGCCTAAAGACCTAGGGAAAGGCAACAGCTCAGAAATATTCAACAGTCTATAGATGTGTGTGTATGTGTGTGTTTATGCATACATATAGATAAAACTGCATACTGTGTATTAGTCTTGCCATCCAACACTTACTTGTCAAAGCTAGGATAAAATATTTCAGTATCCGATCTGTTTGTTCTTTATTAATAGTCACTGCAGTTTGTCTGATTAAAATTAAGCCTTTCTTCAGTTCAAATTTGCTCATACTCATGGGGAATTCTCACAGAGTTATAACCCTGATATCAGTAAGTGGAGCATCTTAAGGCTTGCAAAGATTGAACTGGAAGCAGGCTCTTCTTCCAAGGCAAAGGTAAAATGTCTTCCAAAGACATTACTTTCAATTCAAAATACCTTATACCTTATACAAATGTTAATTCAAAATGTATCAGAGTGCATTATAAACCTAAATGTAAGACTATTGATATACAAAACTATAAAAAGTTTAGAAGAAAACATAGGAGAAAATTTTTTTGACATTGGATTAGAAAAGGGTTCTTAGATATGACACCAAAAGTACAGGTTATAAAAGAAAAAATAATAAATTCATCAAAAAAAGTTTTTAAAACTTTTGCTTCATGAAAAACAGTATTCAGAGAGTGAAAAGATAAGCTAAAGACTCAGAAAAAAATTTTTAAATTATTTATATCTATATGTCTATACACACACACACACACACACACACACACACACGGAGAGGGGACCCAAAAAAACCAGAATTATCTTTTGGAGGGTGGGCCCCTTATAGTACACTCAAAATTTATTCCTGTAGATCAAATGATCAACCAAAGTTTTTATCTGAAAGTTTTGAGAAGATTGCATCACAATTTGCAGATGAAACATCCCAAGATGTGGCAAACAGGTGACTGGTTCTTCTACCATGACAATACACCTACCCACCCTGTGCTGAGTGTTCAGCAGTTTTGACCAAAAACAACATGACCCCTGTGTCCTACCCTCCCTATTCACCTGATCTCACTCCAAACGACTTTTTTTGTTTCCCTGGATGAAAAAAATCCTCAAAGAGAAACATTTTGCCAATGTGGAAGAGGTGAAACAAAAAACAGCAGAAGCACTAAAAGGCATCAAAATCAACAAATTCAAAAACTGTTCTGAGCAGTGGAGAAAGCTTCTTGATAGGTGTGTTGCATCATACAGAGAGTTCTTTGAAGGTGGCTGAGGTTTAAACATGTATGAATAAATACCCAATTTTTTATAAGTAAATTTCGGGGTTGAGGGGATCTTGCCTTATATATATGTAAAATTCAACAAAAAGCAAATAAACATTTCAATTTTAAAAGTGGTCAAAAGATTTGAAATTTATGAAAGAAGATATGCAGATGGCAACTAAGCCCATGAAAAAAATGCATCACATCACTTGTCACTAGGAAAATGAAAATTACAACCACATGAGATATTAGTACTTGTTAAATAGCTAAAAGATATTTTTTAAGTGTCCATACCAAGTGCTGAGCAGCTGGAATTTTCAAATATTACTGATAGAAATGCAAAACTGTACAATTTTGGGGGGAGTTCTTCTAAATTTAATCACACACTGGTCATATGATCCAGAAATCCTACTGCTAGGCATCAACCCTAGAAAAATGAAAGCTTACATCCTCAAATGGGGGAATGGATAAGGGTACATTCGACACATGGACTACTATTCAGTGATACAAAAGAACAAACCTTATTTATTTAATTATTTAATTTCAATAGTATTAGGGGATGCAAATAATTTTTGGTCTGAATTTTATGTGTACCCACCAACCCCACCTGTGCACATTGTACCAGACAGGTGATTTTTTTTGTCCCTCCATTCTTCCCCCCTTCCCCCACCAGTGCCCATTATACCATTTTCTATGTTTTTGCAGATCTTTAGTTTAGCTCCCACTTATAAGTGAGAATATGCAGTTTTTGGTTCTCTGTTCCTGAGTTAGTTCATTTAGGATGGTAGAATGAGTTCTTGATATGTGCAAAATAATGGATGAGTTGCAAATGCATTACACAGAGTGAAAGAAGCCAGACTCAGAGGTGATATACTGTATGATTCTCTTTATATAACATTCTGGAAAAGGCAAACCTATAGGGATGGAGGATAGATTAGTGGTTGTCAGGGGCTCAAAGTGAGGGGAGGATTTGAAATAAACTTTATGAGAGAGTTGTGTGTATGTGTGTGTGTGTGTGTGTGTGTGTGTGTGTGTGTGTGTGTGTTGGGGGGGTCGTGATAGAATTGTTCTGTATCCCAATTATGGTGATGGTTATATGACCCTACACATTTGTCAAAATTCACAGACCTGCGCATTTTAAAACAGTGAATTTTGCTGTATGTGAATTAAAAAGTAAATTTTAAAACTTCAATTCAACAAACATTTAGCATTCATGCATTATATGCCAGGCACTCTGCTAAAGGTAGCATAGAATATAAAAATGAGGAAGTTATAGTTCCTGCCCATGAGGGAACTTAAAACTGCAATAGGAAGCAATAGGAAGAGTGGTACATTTTCACTGAAAACTGTACCAGAGGACAGTCTATATAAAGAGCTTCAAAAGAAATACACACAGAGACTAGAGGGTTTAAAGGCAGGAGAGACAGAGCCATCACTTTGTAATTGTGATGAGACATGAAAACTTATGGGACTTAAGATGAACCTTAAAAGATAAGCATGATTTAGTAGGCAGGAATTGGAGATGGAAAAGAGAAGTCAGAGAAGAAGGAAGAACAAAGAATACGACGGGTGCTGGTGGGTAAGTAGGTTTACCTCAGCATCGTGTGTGGAAGGAATAGCACGTGCTTCGGTTTGATTGGAAGAAAAGGGAGCTCATTTGTGAAACGTCTTGAATGGCTTGGTAAGATATTCTTAATTCATTGGATAGTGAAAATCCATGAACACATTTTCAGTAGGGCTTGACTTTAAAAAAAAATTAGCGAAACTCCTTTGACCCATGGGGCATTTGAAAATTATAATGTAGAGATGGAACCCTAACACATTGCTCAAGAGTTAATGCTAGGTTTTGTCAAAATATCCTTGGTTTAACAACTTATCAATGGAGAAAACATTGTATAGTACAAGTCTTTGAGCAGAGAGAAGTGAAGACTCAGAAGGCAGGATGCTATTGGCATGTGTAGGTATGTGTTCAGTATATAGAAAACATGGAATATTATCAAAATTATATATTGACACCACAAAACACAATGCAGAACACAGATCGAAGTGCATCAAGTAGGTGAATAATAAATACTAAAGAAATGGTTGGCTGGTTGGTAAATGTGGGTAGCTTAAGCATCTATTTGGCAGTTGGATGTCATTCATTCCTACATCAGTTGAACCTCATGTGGTTACCTGTGACTCTACAGGATATTATAGTACTGTTATTTAGAGGTAGATCCTGTTATTTAGAGGAAGATAACTACACAAGCCTTAGAACTACTCAAAAGTGTTTGGTAGTTTTCTAACATAACTGGTTCTAACTAAGAAATTTTTTTTTTTAAATAGTGCTGACTGTAGAAGGCACTGTTGGTGATCTGCCCACAACTCCACAGTCCACTGCAGAGATTATGGCAACTTTGGTGGATATACCTATACATGCCAATAGCATCCTACCTCCTGGGTCTGTACTTTTCTCTGCCCAAAGACTTTCTCTCAAAGTCAGGGCATTAGCACCTAGGATAAGATGGATGAGGTGGGAAGAAGTTTTCCCACCTCCAGGAGCAGCCCTCCAGCAATGAGGAGCAACAGTTGTTGGATAAACACCCGCTTCCTTGCCCTCCAGAAAAACAATGCTGAGATGTACTATGCACAGTCTTGCCAAGGGTCCTGAGTGGAATTAAGACATAATTTTCCACCACATAATCCACCCATAAATCCATCCATCATTGGTTTTCCTCCTTTCCCTGTCTTCTTGGGATCACCTCCCAGATAAATTCCTAACACCCAAATTCTCATCTCAGTGTCTGTTTGAGGAGAATGCAATCTAAGACAATGTTGCCCGCCCCCTTCCCCACAAAGAACTTTTTTCCTTTACCAATTCAACAAATATATAATTTTTCATTAAATAAATACTGATTAACCACTTTATATGTACTTAGAATAGGAATACAATGGCGAACAAGGGACAATTGATTTTTACCTTCATTTGTCCTAGAATCGGTTATAAGTGATGTTGATAAAATGCAAGGTGCTAAGGGTACAAATAGGAAGAACTCGGAATCTAGTCTGAGAAGCTCAGGAGAGGCTTCTTGGAGAGTGGTTTCAACTCAGGCCTGAACAATGAACAAGCACTTGGGAAAGAGGAAGGAAAATCATTGCAGGCTGGGTAATTTAGGAGGCATTCCTTTGGTGTTTAGGGAAATAAAAACTATGGACGAAGAGGAGGAGACATTGAGTAAAGTGCCCAAGACTGCCTTTGTCAAACTTTTGAAAAACCATTATAATGTGAAATAAAAAGGTGAATACCTATTTAATTAGTGATTTGTAAATAGTGTATTATTTTTAAATTAAAAACAAATATTTCCTAAATTCCTTAACTGCTTCCCAGACATCCTGAAAGAAACTCATTAATTTAACAGTGGGCCACTTTGCTTCTGTACTTATCACTCCATCAGATCCTGTTTCTGTTGTCTTCCATTGACACAAACATTAATGTATTCCATTTATCACCCTGGGAAATTTGTAACCATCTTTTTTTTTTTCTTTCCTGAAAAAGGAGGCTCAGAAATTGAAAGTGATACCATATGTGTTTCTCTTTCTCTTGTTAAATGCCTACTCAATCTGTAGGCTAGCTTCATTTTCTGGGATGACGAAGAGGAAAAAGTAATTTTCATCATGGAAATGTGAACCTTAAATAGAAGTTTTTCATTTGTAAAGGTTTTTACTAATTTTTTGCAATGAGTTATGCATTCAATCATTCATTCATCACATGTGTAAAAATTTCTAGTATGTTCCTAAAACCTTGTTAGTCACTGGAATACAGAGATGAACAGGACACAGTCACTGCTCTTAAATAATCCTGAGCATAATAGGGAGACATACATACAGGTAATATTGACAGGACAATAAATACTAATACAAAGGAACGTATGAGGCGTAGCTTCACAAAGAAGGGTCACTAGCTTTGCTAGGGGAGATGAGAGTGATGTTCTTTCCAGAGCAGGTAACATTGAGCTGACTATTGAAGAATGGGTTGGAATGGCACCAACAAAGTCATGGAGACATGAGAAAGCATGGTGTGCTTGAGAACTGTGGGAAATCCGTGGATGGAGCGCAGGGGTGGGGAGTGGGGGTAGAGGACATGATAAGGGCTATGAAATTGATTGTTGTAAAGACAGTTTGGGACCAGGTTATGAGGGACCTTTGGACTCAATTCTATTTTTATCAGGAAAGGATTGGAGGTCTTCACACAAGGAGTAATGTGAACTAGTTTGCATTGTCAAATCTGGTAGCGGTTATAAAAGATTTGGAATAAAGGGGTGGACAAAATCAGTGGCAGGAAAAGCAGTTGTGAGACCTTTACTGGTTCAGAGACTAAGAGTCAAAATAAAGCAAAAAGTAGTGAGCACGGAGTTGATGGGAGAGAGACAAGGCAGGATCGTCAAGATTCAGAAACTGTTTGGATATAGCAATACTAGTGAGAGAGAGCAGCAAAGGGAAACTTTGAGGTCAAACCTAGGGCAACTGGGTCTATGAATAACAATGTCATTCTAAGATGTACCATCAAAAGTTATCACTCTAGAGGTGCACATTTTAAACAGGTTCTATGGAGTATGGGAGACAGAAGCTAGACTGCAGAAAGTTGAGAAGCGAATGGGAGATTAGGAAATAGAGACCTGGATAGATTAAATACCCAGAATTCAGGAGCGATAAGATATGGTTGGATTTTGGCACAATAGCAAAGTGTCAGATAAGGCACTCTGCTATGTGAAGCCATTTTCATTTATGTTTTAAGTTATGTTATTAGTAAGCATTTCTTCTAATTCTGAAATATGCAAAGAAATGCATTTAAGTAAACACCGGCAGGAGATAGGACAGGGTGGGTAATTTACTTAGAAGAAAGACATTCTGGAGCTATTTTTAACTCAGGCAGTCCTTAGCTTCACTGAGACTGAGACGTTGGTGAAGCAGTCAGGTTGTTTATGAGGAGCCTGTGTATAAATACACAAAGTCATATTTTCCATTCAAAACTGGAGACTTTACCAGCCTTCCCTCGATGCCATGGCACTGTCATTTAGTTCACATGTTATACTCTGTAATCCGGAGAGAGCCTGGGCTGTAATTCCATATGGCTGGCCACCAGCTTCCAGCCCTAAATGGCTTTGATGTTGGTATTCAGGGGGAGCCCCAGGAGGGCCGCAGGAAGAGGATCAGACAAACTGGGAGAAAAGAAGCTTCTGCTTCTTAGCCAGAGAGGTGATGAACCAGCAGGAAAGAGTATGATGGTGAAAATTTGAATCCACCATCTGATAGGAAAAGAAAGGAAGTGCAAGGTCCCCAGCCCAGAGAACTCCACTGGAATTCTATCAGCCCAAGTGTTGGTGACATTTTATGAATTCCACTCTGCTGTGTGTGGAAAGAGGTTCTGTTAATGAAATTATGCTTTGAATTAGCTGAACATATTCTCAAAAGAAAATTCTTTGCTGAAATTATATATTGCAGATTTTGTGGTACCCTTGCCCTGCAATTTAACAGCATGCTGTTATTATTTAGCATTTAATGAGTACCAGAAATTGCTCTGTGTATTCTCCACTTGGTTCAGAAACAATGAAATAAGTAGACTTTTTAGACTGCCTGGCATAAGGGTATCCTTCTGGTACTTGACCACCCATAGACTGATACATAGGGAATTTCTCATGAAAGTGTCCTCCACAGAAATTATGCTCTTTCTTCCTCATCTTTCAATTACTTTCCACAAAATCCTCAACCAGGGATACTCAGGAGTCATGCAGCACCTGAAATTCCATCCAAGGACAATTTCCATCAATTGACTTTTGTTCTATTAATATTGCTATTTACTAATAAGCAGCAAAGTTCTCATTACTGGCCTTGCTTCTTGGAGGAAGTTATTAAGAGAAGACCCCAGTCAAATATTCACTCTTGTTAGGAAATCCTCTAACACCTTTCTGAAAATGCTTGCTCATCTTATAATGGGGATGGGAGACCATGAATGATTTTTGAACAAACAAAAATAAATCCCCTAAAGCCATGGATAAAATAAGGGAGGGGGACGTTTACTGCAATTAGGTAACCTTATGTACATATTCTATATCAAAATTACAGCCCATAAAATTTTTATGGGTCCCTCTTTAGGCTTATAAAATAAAATGATGCATTTTATGGTTGTAGCACCAACAACTAAAGAGGTATTTGAAAACTAGTACTAGAGTTTCATTTTTTCTTTAAAACAAAACAAAACATACAAGCAAACAAAACCCAACTAACTTGCCTATAGACTAATTCATTTCAGGCACAGCCTTAATTTCTTTCAGATTGGGGGGCTTATAAACCCTGGCTAATTTGCCTGGTGCAATTATCAGTTATTTTGGCAACTGCAGAGCTCAAGGAACTTTTAAATAGTTGAAAGCATCTTAATTCCCACATTTAAACAAGTAGATAAGGTACAAATAATAATACTGAATATAAATCCAGTGGTGGGAAAGATACTGTAACTTGGAGATTTAATCTCAAAACCTACTTTGTATCCATTACAGCCATCTGTTTGAGATTTAGGTAAACCTGTCAGAGGCAATGGGCCAGGGAGTTACTGAGGTCAATTATACCAGAAACAGAAACAGGGGTTTGAACTGGGGGGCCACAGATGGGCTTTATTTAGGCAGCATTGTGCTTTAACCATTTTTGAATGTGAATGTTTTTAGCTGGGTACCAGACTACAGTTCACCATGACCACTCCCTATTGTAATATGCTGTCTGCTTGATGTATTTACATCACTGGTCTGGCCCCAGGAAATATTTAAGTTTGCAGTCCTAGTACGTCTTATGTGCATATTTATACCATAATTTCTGCTTTTTAGGAGGTGTTTACAGTGAAAGGAATCCAAATCAGAGGTCAGAACACTTTGGGTAGGAACATTCTCTATTCCACCAGATTCAATGTTAACGTTTTTACATCCATTCCCACATTAAATCTCAATGATAAGTCTATGAGATAGAGATTGTTATTATCTACCTCCATTTATTGGAAGAGGCAACTGAGACTTAAAAACATAAATTACTTATCCAAGGTCACACCCCTAAGAATGAGAGACACGGAATTTGAACCTACACTTCCTCCTCATCAATGCATTTGTTCATATAGCCCAGAGCTCAGGGAAGATGTGTCCAGTTTCCACATCCTGGACTTACAGATTTCCCTCCTGCTGTCTATGAAACACTTCCAGCATCTTTAAGCAACCTAGATGTCATGATTCAACACTTAAAATGATCCTTTGGGAATACCCTTAGACCCCTTGTCTCTTTACCTTCCATTGCATGCTCTTGGTAAAGCACTGGCTATTCATCTGGTGCAAACATCCATTCTCTTTTCCCTCCCCCTAAGACTTACTCCCTCAGATATGAACAAAAGACCCTGCCCTACGCTGGGTTCCTCTAGCTTTCACCTGTGTTTTGCTTCTTTACAACTCTTTGCAACCAAGCTTCTGGAAAAGTAGCCTATCTTGGCTGCCTCCACTTCCTAACTTCTTCCTTACTCCTCAGCCTCCTGCAACCTGACCTCTGATCCCACTACTCCACTGAAATTACTATCTAAATTGTTAAAGACCTTCTAGTTGCCAAATTGAATGGGCATTTTTTCAGTGCATCCTCTTCAGTATTAACATTGTTGGATACTTTCTTCTCAAAATGTTCTCTTCCCTTGGACCTATAGATTTCCAAATCTATAGGGCCCAAGTGTCTCCTGGGCTCTTTCCTCCCTATGGCCTCTCTGACTGCCTTCCTTCAATTTCATTTGCAGCCCCTCTTCCACCTCCAACCATCAGTGTTAGAGTTTCAGCCTCAATGCTCTTGAGTGACTTGATCATTTTCTGGGAAAAACTTTGTGATGACTTCCAAATTCGTATTTTCTGCCATAGCTTTCTCCTAAACTTTATCCAACTGCTTGTTGAAGTCTCATAGGCACTTGAAATTTAATACATCCCTAACTTTTTACTTCCCCTTCATATGGTTTGGCTGTGTGTTCCCCCCAAATCTCATGTTGAAATGTGATCTCCAACTTTGGAGGTGGAGCCTAGTGGGAAGTATTTGGGTCATGGGAGTGGATCCCTCATAAATGGCTTGGTGCCATCCCCTGGGTGATGAGTGAGTTCTCCCTCTGTTATTTCACTGGAAAGCTGGTTGTTTACAAAAAGTCTGACATCTCCCTTTTCTTTCTTACTCCCTTTCTCGCCATGTGACACACCTGCTCCCCCTTCACCTTCCACTGTGAGTAAAAGCTTTCTGAGGCCTCACCAGAAGCAGATGTTGGCACTATGCTTCTTGTGCAGCCTGTAGAACTGTGAGCCAAATAAATTTATTTTCTTTCTAAATTAGTCAGCCTCAGGCATTCCTTTACAGGACAAAATGGACTAATAACATCCTTTCTTTCCAACTTCCATCTATTTTACCTGTCCAGATGAATACCTCCACTCGTTCTTGAGTCATCTGTTCCTCACTAAGTGAAAAAGCCCCTGAAGTCTATTTAATAAATACCTGGTTCTCTCGTGCCACCACGCCAGCTAAATTTTTTACTTATTGTAGAGATGAGGTCTCGCCAAGTTGCCCAGGCTGGTCTCGAACCTCTGGGCTCAGGCAATTCTCTCACCTCGGCCTTCCAAAGTGCTGGGATTATAGGAATGAACCACCGTGCCGGGACTCTCTCCTCTTCTCTACCCTTGGTACGGCTGCACCTATTTATACTCCATCTTTTTAAAATTTGTTTGCTTTGCTTTTCTTATTATGGTATAATTGACATGCAATGTAATTCACCCTTTTGAGTGTACAGATAATTCTATGAGTTTTGACAAATGCATATAGTCATGCAACCACAACCACAATCAAATATGAAATAGTTTCATCATCCCCAAAATATCCTCCCATGCTCATCTGCAGTCAACCCTTTCCCCTACCCCTGGAAACCACTGATCCATTTTCTTTTCTTATAGCTTTTCTTCTTCTAAAATGTCATATATATGTACATGGAATTACAAAGTGTGTAACTTTTGAGTCTGGCATCTTTCACTCAGCAAAATAAATTTTAGATTTAACTACGTTGTTATAGGCATCTGTTATTCATTCCTTTTTATTGTATTTATTGTACCAGTTTGTTTATCTGTTTACCAGTTGAAGAACATTGACTTTGTTTCCGGTTTTTGGTAATTGTGAATAAAACCACTATAAACACTCATGTTTAGATTTCTGTGTGAACATAGTTTTCATTTCACTTGGATTGATACCTAGGAGTTGGATTACTGGGTCATATGGTAAGTATATGTATAACTTTATAAGAAACTACAAAATTGTTTTTCAAAGTGGATGGTCCATCATGTTTTCTCACCAGTGACATCGGAGTGTTCTACATGCTCTGTATCTGTGTCAGTCAGCACTTGGTGTTGTCATTTTTATTTTCTTTGTTTTAGTCATTCTAAGTGGTATATTGTGGAATCTCATTATGGTTTTAATTTGAACTTTATTAATAATATTGAACATCTTTTTTATGTGCTAATTTGCCATCTATATATCATCTTTGGTGAAGTGTTTGTTCAAACTTTAGGCCTCTCCCCCTTTTTTGTTTCTTTAGAAATTGATTGTTTATTTTTTTCTATATTGGATTTATTTTTTTCTATCATTGGAGTCTTTATATTCTGGTTGCAAGTCCATTGTCAGATATGTGTTTTGCAAAAATTTTCTTCCAGTGTTTGGTTTGCCTTTTCATTTTCTTAAGAGTGTCTTTTAATAAACTTTTTATTTTGAGATAATTGTAGATTAACATGTAGTTGTAAAAAGTAATACAGAAAGAACTTGTATACTCTTACCCAGTTTTTCACAATGGTAACATCTCGCATAACCATAGTACAAAATCACACTCAGAATGGGCACGGATGCAATCCATCAATCTTATTTGACTTTTACTATTTTAACATGTACGTGTTTGTATGTGTGTGTTGTGTGTTTTGTTCTACAATGCTATCTCATGTGTAGATTTCTGTGATCACAGTCAAGATACAAAACTAGTCCATCACATGGATTTCTTTTATAACCATATCTTCTACACCTCTCTGGTAACCACTAATCTTCTCTTTTATCTCCATAGTTTTGTCATTTCAAGAGTGTTATATAATTATAAACTTTTTAATAAATATAAATAATAAAAAATATATAATATAAAAAATATAAAGTATGGCTTTTTATGTGCAATATAATTCCCTGGAAATTCACTGAAGTTATTTCATGTAACAATAGTTCTTTTTTTATTACTGAATACTATTCCACTGTTTGTTTAGCTATTTAACAGCTCAGGACATCTGGGTTGTTTCCAGTTTGGGAGCTATTACAAATAAAGGTGCTATAAACACCTATGTACAGGTTTTTGTGTGAACACAAGTTTTCATGTCTCTGGGATAAATGCCCAGTAGTGCATTGCTGGGTTTTAGTGTAGTTTCACCTTTAGTTTTGTAAGAAAACCGTCAGACTGTTTTCCAGAGTAACTGTACCATCATACAGTGTATGTTTTACATTATACATTCCCAGTCAGGATATTGCGTGTTACGGACTAGTGCCTTTTCTTCAATGAATGAATAATAATCAATAGCAGAATGACTTCGGTACTATATTTAAAAAAAATAAGAGCACGGAGAAAAAATGAGTGAAGAAATAGGGCAAGGCATCGTAGCTGTCACCCCTTTAACCCACTGTCCAGGCCTACTCTGGCGCTAAAATCAGAGCCCAAAACCTTGTTCATGAGCATGCGCAGCGCCCTCCTCTAGGCCCCGCCTCAACCCCGCCCCGGCCCACCCCCTCAGCTCCTCCCGTGGGACCGCCCCCTACGTACACAACCAATGAGGCGTAGAAGGCGGGGTCCTGGTTGCCGCGGTGCTCCTTGGGTAGCGTTCCTAGTT
Source organism: Tarsius wallacei (assembly GCA_963574415.1). Lineage (NCBI taxonomy): Eukaryota > Metazoa > Chordata > Mammalia > Primates > Tarsiidae > Tarsius > Tarsius wallacei. The sequence goes on along the minus strand of CAUYQG010104292.1, from coordinate 19,573 downwards.
ACTGTTGCTAAGACTGTGGGTCGCCCGAGGAGGTGGGAGTCGGAAGTTTTGAGAGTCAGGACCTGAGAGAGATCAAGGGTTATTGCAGAGCCAGAGAGGAGATGGTGAAGCAGACGATCCAGATATTCGCGAGGGTGAAGCCCCCTGTCCGGAAGCACCAACAAGGGGTACGAGTCTGAGCAGCCAGGGCACCGGCGCAGCGGGGCCTCCCCGGCTGGGGAAGGGGTGGCACGCGAGGGGGCTGGGCCAGGTGAGGGTCTAGCCGGCAGGAGCGGGTTCGGCCCGGAATCCCACACACACTGACTGAGGCGCCCTCTCAGCGAGGCACCCACCCGTGCACCGCTGTCAGGGACGCGACCGAGGGACTCCATGGCCACTCTCACCTGGCACAGCCCAGCAGTCGCAGACATACCCCGCACAATGCCACCTTCAAGGCCCAGGTACATGCACAGTCAGTACTTTGCACGTAATGGGGCCTCAGAAATTTGCTGACTAACTGCATTGTCACTCTGCAACATAGACATGAACCTTGACATATATTCAAGGCTGTAGATAGGTATTTATACGTGCTGACCAAAAGAATACACATGTATTCTTCATTCAGAAAACATTTAACTGAGTATTTACTAGGTGCTTCCTCCAGTGTGCTAAATTCCTAAGGGTACAAAGAAGGTTAGCTCTGAGCACAGATGCTTTGTACACTTCTTAAATGTTTCAAAACATTGATTTCTCTACCTAGAAAAGAGCACAGTCATTCTAACTGTATCTTGAGAAAATGCCACCTGACAGGTGCTTATCTGCATTATCTATGATTCTTAAAGAGCCCTGCGAGGTTGGTATCATTTTCCTCATTTTACAGATGAGGAAACTGAGTCTCAGGTTAAATAATGTGAACAAGTCACCCAGCTGGTGAATGGCAGAGCTGTGATTTTAATTAAGGACTTTTTTTAAATTCCAAAGCTAATCCCTCTTTGGACAAAACCTTTTTTGCCTCCTGAAGTGAGAATTTAGGCAAGGGCAATTAGGGTCATATTTGTGAGAGTCTGGAATGGCTGTTATTAATATTTTACTTCTATTCCATATCTGTGTTGTATATATGTATACGTGAAACATCATAGCATCTCATAATTTAGCATTTGCCTCACGTACTTTATGTATTTAAAACAAGGAATAAAGCAGTGTAGAACCATGAGTATCTTTCCATTTTCTTTCCTCTCGCAATGACTTACATGAGGGTTTTTAAAAGTGCATCTCATGTAAAAAGTATACTGTATGTAACGTTTCCCCCAGATTCTTAGCTAAAAATTTTGAACTTATCTACACAGACTCAGCAGTCAGGGCAGACGCTGGGATATGGTCAAGTGAGAGGAAGGGGAGGAATGTGGCTCAGATGGTAGATGGAGAGTCCTGGATTTAATATTGAACTTTTTCTTCTCTTAAAATTCAGTGTTTGGATAATTTAATGTGCTTCCTTTTGCATTTCTTTGGTGAGTCTATGGAGTGGATTGTTTAACCCCCCAGGAAGTATTTTTAAGTGTCATAATACATTTTCATAATTCTTACAGAGATGTAACATTATGCCACATACATAAAAAGAAGAGAGCAGGAATGAATAATTGTTGAGTAAGCATATCCCTGCTTTCCCTAAGAAACCCTATGTTTTAGCGCCATATCTTCTTGCCCCCAAAAGATTGTAGTGTTCTTTCTCTGACTGGAAATGCTTTTTGTAGCATTAAATTGAGAGTGACTCAAAGGCTGTTGTTGTTTTTCTTCTTTTCACTTTGTAGCTTCATTAATTTATTAACTTTTTTCCTTAAGGCACTATAAATTAAATTATAATAATGTGATAGATGAATAAAGAAGATATATAAAATTAACCTCTGATAATTTTGACAGTGGAAATGCTTTGTATTTGTATAGTGGTTTGTATATTTCAAAACATTTTCATATTCATCCTTGCATTTGTTCTGTCTTCTAGTCTAAAAATTAACCACCTTATCTCAAATAATACATATTTTTATGACTAAAGATTGTAAGTCAGTGTTAGACTAAAATTTTCTGTTTCTGTTTCTAAGGGACTTTTCTTAATGCCTAAAGGAATGGTTTAATCAGAATGGTGGGGGATCATTGTTTCTACCACAGTTGACATTCTTTTCTGTCTGCTGAGCACCGAGAGATACAGATTTTTTTTTAAATGTACGTAATTCTTCGATCCTGTGTGTTTTATGTCTTACACACCCCCTTCACTTACCTGTCTAGCTATTAAACTTTTTTTAAAATGTGGTGCCCTGCAGGATATAATTTTTAAATGTCTCTTGAGAAATCTAGTCAGTGAGAAAATCTAGCCAGAAAGCCTTGAATTTGATGCCATTAATTTATATAAATAATTTTATTTTACAGAATGACTTTTCCACATGAAGTCTTCACATTTTAAATAATAGGTTTCAATAAAAATGTACTTGAGAAATTATTCAAACTTGCTGGTGGTTTAGGTAGGCTTTTACTTGCTTAGGAATATGACTTTTCTTCCCATAATCAAGCATCTAAATGGGTCTTAAGCAGGAACTGTTGCCTGTTAGAAATAATTTTATTTCAGGATGAAAGACAAGAAGTCTTTTTTAAAAACCTCTAAATCTAATGAATAACATTTTTTATGGAGCATTACAAAATACTTCCATTTCCATTACATCACTTGATCCCCACAGCAATCTTGTAAGGGAGGTAATTCTGTTTTCCTCATTTTATATATAAGAAACCTTGCTTTTAAAAGTGGTGACTGGTCACACAGCTGTTAAATTGAGCTCAGTGTTGGACTCAAGTCTTTGTAGACCTAAATCTTACATTTTTAGTAATTCCACATGACCTCTCTATAAGCTTGATTCCTGATTTTTCCCGGCCAATAAATAAAGGAGTAAGAAACCAATAAGGGAATCGGAGAATGTTACAGTCATAAAGGGCGTTGATTAAGACCCTTCGTTTCCCTATCAGCTTAGAGAGGTTACATGTTATCTACCAGGTCACTTACTAATGAGTAGCTGAGTTGAAATGAGAACCTTGAAAATGACATCAAAGACACGAATTACATGTGTCTTTTGAAACCACATGTCTTTTATCAAATGACTTGAATATGCCTGACAGAACCTTGGGCTTCTTTGAACATAACTTGAAATAGAGCATTCTTGTGAGCTCTCTGAGATGGTATGGGCCTGGTCCTTTTATCCTGTGTCTAGTAGTCTGTAAATGTTCAGATATGCCTATTGGTTATAGTGTAATGTTAATTTCTAATACCTAATACCAAAGCAATACTTACATAGTATGTTGCTTTCAGGGCTATTAGTTTCTCAATGACAACAACAGGAGAGATACTCAAATGCTCAAATAAGAACATTAAATCATTCAAAGATGATCTGACTCTTATATAACATTTATTTGAGTTTCGCCTCTTATTTAGCTCCACATATTTGTCTGAGTCCACACACAACTCAAAGAGGAAAATTATCCAAATTATGACTTTTTATCTTAAAAGTACAATTTTTATGTCATTACAGTCCAAGTCATAATAACATGGTCATAGTTCAGGCCATAATTTTTACCATTTTATATCCATTTGTTATCTTCATATTTGCAGATTTATTCCATAGATGAAGATGAAAAATTAATACCTAGCTTGGAAATTATCTTACCACATGATTTGGCAGATGGATTTGTGAATAATAAACGAGAAAGCTACAAATTTAAGTAAGTTTATCTTCCTCCTTTTTCCTTTGTTTCATTATTAAAGTAACTCTTGTACTGCATTAATATCCACTGTGAAATCATTAGCACCATTTCTTGTGAAAAACACCATGCAGCTCTGTCTTATCTGGTAGATAGAACTCAACTTGTCTTTTCCCTGCTGTGCCCAAGATCAAAAAGAGCCTGTATTTCTGTCTCTGAGATCACATTCCAAGATTCAAGCCTTTCTTTTACTACCTTGGTTTATCTAGTGTCATCCTTTTCCTACACAACTCCTCGTGCTCTAGCACTTACAGGAAGTTCCATCACATGTCTAAACTTCATTAAAGATAGGAACTTAAGGTACAGTCTGTGTGCTATACAGGTGAGCATTCTCTAGAATATAAACTATGTGGAGACCTCACGTGCACACATATACAGTCTATATACACTGTATATCTGAGCTGTTCAAAATAATAGCTGCAAGCCACATGTAATAGATATAATGCAAGGTAATGGGGAATCACACAGTCCTTGAGCACTTGAAATGTCTCTAGCCTGATTTGAGATGTGCTGTAAAGTTTAAAGTTTAGAAGGATTTTGAAGACTTAGTATGAAGAAAGATTTACAATATCTCAAGAATTTTTTCATATTTATTATTGACTGAAATGATACAATTTTGAATGCATTGGGTTAAAAGTATATTATTAAAATTAATTTTGCTTGCTTCTTTGTATGTTTTTTTAAAATGTGATTACTAGAAAATCTAGCACTCTCACATTTATGGATTGCATTATGTTTCTCTTGGGTTGTGCTGAACTGTGGAGTTCAGGTGAAAAGTACCAAGCAATTAACCTTGGGTAGTATCAGTGACTTTGGTTTGAATACTCTGTTAGTGACTAGGCCTTGAGTTTGGGGATTATGGTTGTTTTATACTATTTTCATCCTCCAGTTTCAGATTAAGTCATTTCTTTTCATCTCTACTTTTGATTTCTGGAGAAGTTTGAGTCCAAGTTAAATCTATATTTGATCTCTGGCTCAAACTTTGGTGGTGGATTTCTCGGTCCTGCTGAAGGAATCCTAATTGCTCTCTTGCCTATATCTCTATTCTGTTTTACAAAGGCCCTCTTTTGAGACTATTCATGCCCTTGCCCTTTGGATGAAACTATCTCAGATATCTTTTATAATTTTACTTCTCTATTTTTCTAACCTATTTTTCTTTTAAAATTCTTATTTGCTCCCCCCCACTTCTTTATTTGTCTCATAAATAATTCTCCTCGATCTTCTTAATTCTACCTTTTTTCTTTCACATACACATCTCTCCATCCACCTCTCCCCATTTTCTTATTGTGTCTCTTTTTACAATAAGTACAAGCAGGGGTTGCTAACAACATTGTTACATAGTGGGGGAGGGGGTCTTCACCTTATCTGTGTGACTCCCCATTACCTTGCATTATATCCTTTAAGGAGTAGCCCCACAATCTATCATTTACTTTTTCTGAAGGGGGCATTCTCCCACTGATGTAAGCATGCTACATACCTGAATAGCTATAATGGCAGCTGGACTAGACTAGTCTCTAAAAAGAAACACTTTACCGAAACATTTTATTTAGCAAGATTTCATTTGATTGTTAAGAGAATTGAGTATGTCTGTAACTACTGACCCTTTCTAAAGTATTCTTTACATTATGTGGATACAGAGTGCCTTTAAACATATACTTTTTGAAAAAGCGCCATTTGCTTATTTTTAAATCTTTGAATTAAAAATATTGGTTTTAACATTTGAAATAAAAAATTAATACATTATCCAACTTATACATATCCTCAGAGATAAATACCTAAGTATTTTAAAAGCTATTTCCCCCAAAAAATGTATTCAATCAATACATATGTATTGTTGCCCCACTGTGAGCTGTTTTCATTGCTAGGAACACAGCAGGGGCCACAACAAAGCTTCTGCTCTATGGAGCTGCATTTCAGGGGAAGGAAATAGATGAGAAGATCCACAAGCAAAATGTATGTCAAAAGTGTTCAGTGACTTGGAAAGAAATAAGGCAGAGAAGAGGAAGCAGGAGTGCTGGGTTGGGGAATGGGGAGCAAAAGAGAAGTATGCTTGCAACATTAATAGGTCATTCAGGGAGGGTATTATGGTAAAGGAGCATTAGGGCAGAGGCTTGATGGAGGTGAGGAAGCCAACCATTCAAGTATCTCAGGGATGAGAATTCCAGGCCACGGGAATAGCAAGAGTGAAGCCGCAAAATGCCATGGGCAGACAATGGAGGGTTTTGAGCAGAAGAATGAAATTATCTTACTTATGTTTTAGCAGGTCCACTCTTGTTGACATGTGGAAAATAGACTGTAAGGAGGCAAGGGAGACCAGTTGGGTCATTGGAAGGGAGACCAGGCAAGAAATTGTGATAGCTTGGTCCAGGGTGGTAGTAACGGAAATGTTGAGAAATAATTGAATTCTGGATGTGTTCTGACAGAGTTTGCCATTGGATTGGATAGGAATGTAGTAGAAAAAGAGGAGCTAAGGAGTCCCTAAGGGTTTTGGAGTAAACATTTAGAAGAATGGAGTTGCCATTTTCTGGGATGAGGAAGAGTGCAGGAAGAACAATTTGGTGTGGGAAGACATCAGCATGTGCTGGGCTTGAAACAGAGTTTAGAAAAAGCCCACACAACCTCTTAATAATGAAAGAACCTCCTAGGAATCAAGAAACCTGAGTTATATCTCAAAGCATGATATTGATGAGCCCCGGGGCCGTGAGTAATTACTTCAGGTCTGTGGACCTAAACTTCTTTCTCTGCTAATGATTAGATGGAACCTGTTAAAATCCCCTCTAACTATGTGATTCTATTTTGCTCTTCAGTGGTTTTCAGCAGAGCAAAAATGCCTTCTGATCAAAATGGCTTTTCAGATTACTGTGCAACTACATTGTATAAAATAAAATATTTTGAGATGATGAAATATCATGTTTCATATACAATTAATGATTTATTGTAAACTGTGGTACTAAAATATTCATTCCAAAAAGTGTAAAGAGAAGACAATAAACAGATCTGGGTTGCTTGTAGTTCTACCACCTGTTATTTTAAATAGTGGAGGATGTCATTTTTCCCCAAGGAGCTCAGTATGCTTTGCAGATATTGAACTAAAATTATATTTTTAGTTTACTTTAAGTCTTGCTAGAAGTACCCAGTACATGGTAGGCCCTCAGTATGTGTTGGTAGAATGAATAGATCAATTAGTAAATGAAAATGCTATGACATTTTATATGCAGTACCCTTCAGGATATATTCTGTGTGTTATTCAATACCTTCTTTAAAGCTTCAGGAAGTGGGTTGTGGAATAGCTAACTGAGTCATGTATTCATCACTGATCTGGTAACAGAAGAGACCAGCCTTTTTTATCATTCTTCTCAACAGCGCTGCTAAGCTTGTTGTTCAGATGTCATACGAGACAGTGCTCTGAAGAACAGGTCAGCAGCTGTGTTATGTCAACCTCTGTGCTATGTTGGTGTTCATATCTGAAGCTGTGATACTCCTATATAAAGTTTTAAGGAGCAGCCTGAGCACACTGAACGTAAATATTGCCATCTAGAATATAATCGTGCCTGCTAAATGACATAGTAGCCAGAGTGCCTTAGAATGTCTCTTTGTATAACTCATTATTTGTTCCTCTAAAACAGAGGCAGATCAGCTATGAATACCTTTTGAAGTTAATGTTGGCTAAAGATGATGAATCTCACTCCATTTTATATTTCCAGTCCAGCTCCAGACGCCTTTTAAAATGATCTTACATATCACTTACAACAGCTACTTTAATTGCAGGTGTACCCAGTTCATTTGTGTAGGCAGGCACGTGAACCAAATGTTCCCAAGTCACTTTGAAAGCTGACTGGGATGCCCTCAGAGTGTTTGTTTTAAAGCTTTAAAACCACCATCCCAATTTTTATTTTGAAAAATTTAAAGATATACAGAAAAGGTAGAAGAATAGCCCAGTCAACACTCATATACTCTTTGTGGGGGATTTAACTTTTGTGAACATTTTAGCCAATTTGTGCTTCCTCTGTTCCCATTCTCTCTCTTATCATCATGTTTTAATGGGGGCTGTCCTTCCTGATTGCAACGTACTACACTGAACAAAAATAGATTCTGTGTCTCCTACCCCAGGTATTCTACTGTGCTTATGATCCTAAGTCAGAGTGACATTGCGAGAAGAGTGAAACTGACACCATACTACCTCCCATTCCCCTGACATTGCCAATCTGATAAAACCTTCTCTTTGCAGAACAGGTCTATCTTAATTTACCTTTTGACTTTTGACTCATGGTCAACAAAATGAAACAAAACCATCCTGAGAATTAAATGGTTGATACTAGGATGTAGTACCTAATTAGCAAAAAAATAAACTTCAGTTCAAAATCTTAAGACAAAGTTTGATAGGCATACAATTCACAGTTGCATTCTTTTCTCACAGGTCAGACATCAGAAGTTCTTTGGCTGTTTACATCCTGTTCTTGGGTTTCCATTTCATGCAGTTATCTAGATTTGAATTTCATGCCAATTGCAGACACTGTCCCTCTTGAGAGCTAAAAAACACACAGTTTATTATTTGTTTCAAAGCTGCTGCAGTTTTTCAGAGGGATTTATTGTGTAGATCTTGTCAAAGCAATACTGTTTACTTACCATTTGTATACAGGAGTACAACAGCACAGTGTGGTTGGGATTACAGGGCAAACATTGTGTTAAGTTAGGTAAGCCCAGTGATGTAGATATGGTGTAATTCACATAGCTTTTAGAAAAACAAGATTTATTAATCCAACAATGTTTCAAGGCTCAGCCTTTAAATAATTGCCATTTTTACATTGCAGATTTCAAAGAATTTTTGATCAGGATGCAAACCAAGAGACCATTTTTGAAAACATTGCCAAACCAGTTGCTGAGAGGTAGGATTTCCCATATTTTGTTTGGTGGGTTAGTGGTTTTTCATCTTGTCTTCAATTTTCAGATAATTGTGGTAATGTGCTTCAGTGTATCAATTATATACTTAGGCTTCAGGGCATGTAATATAATGGTGACAGCATTAATACCTTCTATTCATATCGCTGTTTGTTTTAGATTTGGATTCTGAGCCTCAAAACAAACCAGTGGGATAGATAAAATAGCTACTGTTACTCCCATTTTAAAAGATAAGTAAACTGAGTATCACAGAGATTAAGTGACATTGTTCAGGGTTACATGGCTAGTGGGAGCAGAGTCCTAGATGGCTTTCTAGCTGTTAAGCTCAGTGCTCCTTCCTCAGTACTGTACTTTAAACATACAGTTAGATGGACAAAGGATAAGGTATGGCTGCTTCCGGGAGGCCTATTGATGACTGGCCCTGCTCTACCTCAGTGTCATTTCAAAGTTTGGCCTCAGTTTCTAAGTTACTTTGCTTTAATATATCCAGTTAGTGCCATGCTGCTGACTAGTACCAAACTCACAAAGTTTCCTTGGGACTAGACACTCGAGCCTTTGATAAGCACATTGTCTTCTTGTGGGCAATCTATGTGGGAAACTACTACTAATAAGATTGCTTTCTGATCATGATTATTTTTTATCATTTCTGATCATCATCATGAGTCATTTGGATGATTTTAATGACTTAATAATAATCTCAAGATATATTCATCTTTACGGTTAGAATGAAAAAAATGTATATGCTAAATAAACCCAATTTTCAAGTCTACTAATCATTATCCTCTTTTTAATGGACCTTCCTAGAAACACAGTCCCACATTTTATCTCTCAAACTCCTATTTTATGAATCCTACTTAACCAAGCCCTTTTGTTTTGATACAGACATCCTTTATTAGATAAATCACAACCTTGTAGGCTTACACTATTTTAATTAAAATCACAATCTACTATCACTGCTTTAGATTAAATTCAATTCCCTTTGATTGGATGTCAAGCATTTCTAAAATTTTCTTATTTTAGCAGTGATTTCGTTATGTCATTTTTCAGATAACTGGTCTCTTGCGTTGTATTTTGAAACTTCCTAAATTCATTCAGGGAGGGACCCTTAGTCCCTGTTTCATGGATGCCTGGGTCTTCCTCCCATTACGTACTCTCCCATCTTGATCCCACTTCCTCCTCCAGTGACTGCCCTTTTCTTCCACTTTACAGAAAATGTATTTGAAATGGTAGACTGTATTCACTACTTCAGTTCCTCTCTTGAACCCTCTTCTTACCAGGTGTTGGTCTCCACCACCCCACTGAAATTATTTCCATCGAAGTCAGCTATAACTTTTCTTTGCTGAATGTAATAATGGTCATTTCTTGGGCCTTATATCATTTTATAATGTCCCCTTTTTTGACACAGTTGATCACTCTGTGCTCCTCCAAATGCTTTCTTTGCTTATCACACTCTTGGTTTCCCAGTTCTCTCACTAGACATTCCCCCTCAGCTCATCTAAGTAGCGTTAATTGTATATAGTGACCAAATGACCTCTGTACTTACTGTTCCCTCTGCCTGGAATTCTCTTTCTTGGGAAATCTGCATCTTTGCTTCCTCATAATGTGAAGCCTCTGCTCACATGCCACTTTCTCGATAACACCTTCCTGTACTACCCTGTTAAAAATTGCACCTCCATTGCCCTGCCCTGTTTTACTTAATTTTTTTTCCCACTTACTATATAGTTTGATTATTTATTAATTTTTGTGTCTGTCTGCCTCCATGAAGGCATGGACATTGTTTTGTTCATTGATTCAACAAAGATACCCAAACTCTATGAAAAAGATTTCAGGGCCAGGCACAGTGGCTCACGCCTATAATCCTAGCACTTTGGGTGGCTAAGGTGAGAGGATTGCCTGCGCCCACGGGTTTGAGACCAGCCTGGGCAACTTGGCGAGACTTCATCTCTACAATAAATCAAACAAAAAAAATTAGCTGGGCGTGGTGGTGCATGCCTGTAGTTACAGCTACTTGGAAGGCTGAAGCTGAAGAGTCACCTGAACCCAGCAGGTTGAGGTTGTGGTGGCCGTGAGCGTGCCACTGCTCTCCAGCCTGGGTGACAGAGTAAGACTTCAACTCAAAAAAAAAAAAAAAAAAAAAGAGTTCAGAAACAATATGCAAAAACCTTTTTATCCAAGCAGCTCAAATTGGTTTTATGTTTTATTAATAGGAAATATTTCTCTTTGTCCTTTTTATTACCTTTTTCTCATATCCTATCCTTTTTTCCCTGAAATTAGTTTTGCTATTTTTTGTTCTGTTAGCCTTTATCTGATTTGTCTTTCTCCATCTCTTAGTTCAACTGCCTTGTGACATTTTGTTTTGAAAGTATGGACTTCAGGAGATGACCCATTAGGGTAGGCTGTGAGGCAGGGACTCCACATATGGAAGAGGAGGTGCTTCAAGCAGTTTCCTCCTCAGACTACTAGGAATTCCTGCTGGGGGGACAGGGTTATGTGTGTGGGTGGGACGGAAGAGCAGCATCTTCCCCTCAGTTATCTCCACCTAATGTAGCCCCAGTTTTCTTCCCCCAGCCCTTCTGAGCTCCAAGCTCAAGGGCTTAGGCGAGAGGATTGCCTGAGCCCAAGGTTTCAAAACCAGCCTGGATGACATGGCAAGACTTTGTCTCTACAATAATTAAAAAAATTAGCTAGGTGTGGTGGCATGCACCTGTGGCCCCAGCTACTTGTAGGGCTGAGGTGGAAGGATTGCCTGAACCCAGCAGGTCGAGGCTGTGGTGGTTGTGATTGTGTCACTGCACTCCAGCCTGGGCAATGGTGTGAAACTCCGACTCATAAAAATTATAATAAACTAATTTTAAAAACAAATAAATAAAGTATGGACCTGGTAAATAAAACATAGCTGCTTTTATCTTTTTAGCCAAACTCAGAGTCCCTGATCTTTAAGAGTTACTTTAAACTGTTTATATTTATTAGGATTACAATAAAAAATATTTGGAGCTATTTCTATCTTATTTTTTCCATGTATTATACTTCTTTCTTTTTTTATTTCTTGCTTTTTGTTGGTTTGACTGTGCTCTTTATTGTTGTTTTGCTGCTTCTGTTTTCTCCCATGTACTTCAGCACCTCTAGTTAAAATTCAAATATTTAAACACTTGTATTTTTCTCAATATCTAAAATTTCTCTCTATCTTTCTCTTCCTCTCTCTCTTTCTTTCTCTCTTCTTTCTAGTCAAGAACTTTAGCATACTTTTACTCTGCCTCTCCTATTCCCCTGTAACTTCCAGTGCAGAAATAAATTGATATTTCCTTCTGAATTGTTAGTAATCATTTTTATCATCAACATTTATTTAAATTTATCTCCAAGTTATACCTATTTCTTTGCTCGTCACTGATTCTTGTACTCATGTTTCTTTCCTGGATGCCTCTTTGGAAATCATCCTCTAATAACTTTTTAGAGAGTTCAAGACTGGGGAACTTTTAGAAACCTTTTATGTTCTGTCACAGCTAAATAGCATTTGACTGAGTGTAGAATTCTAGGTTTAAAGTTATTTTCTCAGGACTATGAAGACATTGTTTCACTGTCTCTTTGCATGCAAGGTTGTTGAAAAATGTCAATGCCAATCTGACTCTTATTACTTTTAGAAACATCTGTTTTACTTTCTAGATATTTTCAGGATTTTTTTGTTGTTTTTCTTGTTTTAATGAAATTTCATATCAATGAGTCTAAGTATGAATATTTTTTCATGTATTCTTATCTCTCATTCAGCTAGTTTAGTCTGAAAACTCTTATATTCAAGTTCAAGTGTTGTCATATTGATAACTTATTTGACAATTAAAAAAGTAGTTTCCTTATCTTTCATATGTCTATCCTTTCTTTCTGGAACTTCCAGTTTCTCTGAAAGAATTTGTCAGCTTAAACTTCCAACACAGTAATTTGTTTTTCAGTCATATGCATTCTGCTTTGTCACCTACCTCTAATTTTTTTAAATAATTTATTTTGTATTTCTAGGAAATGAAAAAGTCTATTCTTGCCTATGAATGGGATGTCAATTCTTTCCCTCCAAAGATAATTATCATCTTCTTTTGAATGCAAGAATGGAAAGAAGTTTAAAGCTTTTTTCCGTTCATTTTTTCTTTATGTGCATGTTCTTCTACTGATGAGTTTGGTGCCTGGCATTCCTGGTTCAGATTTTCCTCAGATATTGGGTGGTTCTCAGGGGTAGGCTCCTCTCTGTCATTTTGAGAGTGCTGTTGTCTGTTTGAGCATTCTGGTTCTGCTCACTGTGGCCCACCCTCATGTCTGTGGGGAAGGGATGGCATGTACTGTAGACACAGTGTGCTTATCTATGTGCAATGCCCTCCTTCTGCCATGGTGTTAAGGGTCTGGTCACTGTCACTAATCCAAGTTGTTACTCTGCAGAAATGTGTACCGCAGCAGTGAATAGACAGATGGGGCACATGCACATTTTTGTTTGATTCATCTCCAAAGGAGAGGGTTGTTAAGCAAATGAACTTATTAAATTAAGAGTCTGGGAAGGGACTCACTCTTTTCATTTAATTTAAATATATAATATACAATATGTTCATGTTTTATGCAAACTGGAATGATATGATTTTCAAATGGTAAAATATAAAGTACGAATAAAGTGTCACATTCACAATATCTGAAGTAATATTTATCTCCATACATTAAAAAGTAGGTTTTTGTTTTTTGGTTTTTTTAATTTTAAAGATGTGGGGTACAATTCAGGACTCGGTATACAAACGATTATGCAGGTACCCTTGTTGATGAGGTGTGCCCCTCCCTCCCTGGCAGTTTCCCTCAATTGCCAATCCCACCCCCTCCCCGGCAGTTTCCCACTATTGCCAATCCCCTTCTTATAGTATTATGATCATTGATCAGGCCCCAGGATGTGTGAGTGAGATGCTTCCATATGGCCAATTGCTATGTCCACCAGCAATCTCCACCATTCCTCAAGGTTAACTTAGGTTTTATTGTACTGAATTTAGTCTCAAAAACATTCCCACCTCCATACCCTTGCTTGTAGTTCTTTCTACCTGGAAGGCCTCTTGCCAATCCTTATCTTCTTGGTCTACTCTTCCTCTAAGGCCTGCTCAGGCAGTTTCCCTCAACTGCCAATCCCACCCCGCCTCCCCTGGCAGTTTCCCACTACTGCCAATCTAAAAAGTAGTTTAAAAATAATTATATAACTTAGCATGAAATGAAAACTATACCATTTTAGATATTAAACAAATGCCTACAATCCCTAGTAAAGATTATCCTCAGGATCACATTCTCAACATAAAATCTAACCACTCTGAACAGGCCTTTGAAAGTTATTCTACTGAGTTAACACATTGTCACTTAATCCTGGTTATTGTATGCAATTAAAGCTAAATAAAATTATTCACATTTTCCCCTAAAATTCTGCAATTCAGGAATCCCACTAATTTAGACTTATCTTTTCCTGCTTAGCCCAAATCAGTGATATTATGCTGCGTGACTGCATAGGACTGCAAGAATGGAAAGAAGTTGTAAAGCTTTAACTTTGTATTATTGGAACTTAAGTAAAATAATCATTGTGGTTATTTATTATCTGTTACATCTCCACTAACAAGTACTTCATCATGCTGCCTCTTCTGAACTCAGGGTTTTTTTTTTTTTTTTTTAAATAAATACATCCTGTCTTTATTAGGAACATGTAAAAACTGCCTTTATAATATGATTTTTGCTATTGATTTTAGATGAATTTTATTTTATTTTAGATTCAGTGGGTACAAGTGCATGTTTTTTATATGAACATATTTTGTAGTGGTAGGGATTGGGTTTCAAGTGACACATTGTCCAGATAGTGAATGTTATACCCAATAAGTAACTTCTGATCCCTAACTCTCCTCCCCGCCTCCCTCTTTTTAATCCTCAGTGTCTATTATTTCCACCTTTATGGCCATTTAGCTCCTACATATAAGTGAGAATATGCAGTGTTTGGTTTCTGCTTCTGAGTTAGTTCCCCTTAGGATGATGTTTTCTCCAGTTCCATCCATGTTTGCTGCAAAGGACATGATCTTGTTCTTTCTTTATGTCTGTATAATATTCCATGGTATACATACAGCGCATTTTCTTTTCTTTCTTTTTTTTTTTTTTGAGTTGGAGTCTCACTCAGTCGCCCAGACTGGAGTGCAGTGGCCGCTCCTGGCCACCGCAGCCTCGACCTGCTGGGCTCCGGCGATCCTTCTGCCTCAGCCTTCCGAGTAGCTGGAACTACAGGTGCGCGCTACCACGCCTGGTTAATTTTTGATTTATTGTAGAGATGAGGTCTCACCAAGTTGCCCAGGTGGGTCTTGAACTCATGGGCTCAGGCAATCCACTCACCTCAGCCTCCCAAGGCATGGGATTACAGGCTGAACCACCGAACCCAGCTTACACCACATTTTCTTTATCCAGTCAATCATTGGTGGGCACTTATGTTGGTTCCATGATTTTGCTATTGTGAATAGAGCTGCAATGAAACTACCCAAAGGAAAGAGATTTCTCTTTGAGATTGCTGGTCAAATGGTAATTTTATTTTTAGTCCCTTGAGAAATCTCCATACTGTCATCCAAGAAGGTTGAATTAGTTTATAATCCCATCCACAATGTATGAGTTTTTCCTTTTTTTCTGCAACCATGCCAACATCTGCTGTTCTTTGGCTTTTTAATAATAGCCATTCTGACTGGTGTTAGATGATGTCTCATTGTGGTTTTAATTTGCATTTCTCTGACAATTAGTGACGTTGAACATTTTTTCATATGTTTGTTGGCCGCTGTGTGTTTTCTTTTGAGAAGTATCTATTTATGTTCTTTGCCTATTTTTGATGGGGTTGTTTTTTTTTTTCATGTTGAGTTCCTTATAGATTCTGGATATTAGTTCTTTGTCTATGCCTTAATTTGCAAATATTTTCTAACATTCTGTTGGTTTTCTGTTCATTCTGTTGGTTATTTATTTTGCTGTGCAGAAGTTTTGTAGTTTAATTACGTTCCAATTTTTTTTTTTTTTTTGGTCACAATTGCTTTTCGGGTCCTTGTTATAAATTCTTTGCCTAGGCTGATGTCCAGAAGAGTGTTTCCTGGGTTTTCTTCTAGGATTTGTATAGTTTCAGGTCTTGCATTTAAGTCTTTAATCAGATGAAAATTTTTTATAAAGATAAAATGTAGTAAGTCCACAAATGCAACCTTTCCATTTATACTAAGGGCATGAAGGAAAAAAGAAAGCTCTCAAGGCTACCCTCTCAGATTTGGAGAATGAGGTGTTCAAATACTTGGGCACCTGGCTCTGGCTGGGTGGGAGGCCAGGGCTTGAAGGAGGGGATTTTCTCATGGGAGGAGCAGTACCACACTCTCAGTGGGATCAGAACTAATGTCCAGCAGGGTTTTCACCTGTTGCTCCTTGGAAAACAGGCTTTGCTGATTATGCTGTGGGTTAAGAAGCACACCCAGTCCTGCTAGCCCAGAGAAGCAACCCTGTACCTCCAATACAAGGAGGTCAGAATGGGGGAGAAAGGGTCCACAAAAGAGTATTAAAAACCTTCTTAGTCAGTTATTCACCTCTGTGTATTTATGCTTTTACTGTGTGTGGCTCAAAATTATTTGGCATCAAGACAACATCAAATAATCCCCGCGACTATTTCACAATGTGACTCTGGGTCAGAAATATCACTTCTAAATCAGTTGTCCTCTCTTGAGAAAGGGGGTGTACTAATAATACCAAGTTTACAAGATGGTAGAGAGGATGAAAAGAAACAATGCAAGTGAATATACTTTATGAACTTCAATACCCAATCCATGTAAGGGATGAAAAACTAGAAATCTTTATTTTCTTTGCCACTTTAAAAATAGGTTCAGTAACTTCCAGTTTCAGACCAAAATGGAGCAGGCACACTTCTCTCTACTTCCCTCACTAAGTACCACTAAAAACTCTAGATATTATGTAAAAAGAAAATAAGAAGACTGAATGGTGAAGAGAAAAATGGTAGACTAGCTAGGGATTTCAGGGCCTGAGGAATAACACAGTAGTGAGTTACCTTGTCTTTTTTCCCTTCCTATAGCTCAGATTGGATGCTGGAGAAATTGGCAATCCAGAAACACCAATGAGGTCAAACAAAAGCTTCAAGAAGTACCTGCTTTCTCTAGCAAGACGGCCAGGAAACTGGCAGCCTAGCAAGATAGAAAGCTTTTAGATACTAGCTGCCTACTCCATCCAAATACATGGAAAAACCCATGACCCCATCCCCATGGGTTTTAAAGGGAAAGCGACTTAAAGGGAACAAGGCTTCTATACTTCATTCAAACTGGAAAGTGCCAACAACAGTAGATCTCTGTAGTGATGGAACAGTTCTGAATTTTGATTGCTATGGTGGTTGCACAACCCTACATAGGTGAGAAAATGGCATAGAAGTGTATACACACATTGTATCAATGTCAGTTTCCTGGTTTTCATAATGTACTGCAGTTATGCAAGATGTAAACATTGGGGGGAACTGGGTAAAGGGTACACAGAACCACTCTTACTCTCTTTACAACTTCCTGTAAATTTATAATTATTTCAAAGTAAAACATTAAGAAATATTCCCAGATATGAAGATGTTAGCATTACTTGTTCTGTAATGTTCTATTCAATAAATTATTTAATCTAAATTATTACACTAAACCCCCTTTCCCATAGTGGGTCTCAATAAAGCTAATCTCATTTGAAATTTACAAAAGCATGCCTACCAGTGACATTATATGTATATTTTTTAAGTTGAAGTCTCACTCTGTCACCCAGACTGGAGTGCAGTGGTACACTCCCAGCCACCGCAGCCTCAACCTGCTGGACTCCAGTGATCCTTCCACCTCAGCCTTCCAAGTAGCTGGAACTACAGGTGCGCGCTACCGCGCCCGGCTAATTTTTTTGATTTATTGCAGAGATGAGGTCTCGCCAAGTTGCCCAGGCCAGTCTTGAACCCTCGGGCTCAGGCAATCCACTCACCTCAGCCTCCCAAAGTGTGGAGTTACAGGCTGAGCCACCAAGCCCGGCTGACATTATATTTTTCTAAGTTGGCTTTCAATCAGAAAACACTGGCCACCACTGAATTGTACAAAAACCTATGGCTTCCATAATTCGTTCAACTTCTGACCACAATGACACTTCATCAGATGTGTTGTTTATAAACATATACCTGTACTTGACTTTACTTCCTGCTACACAGAATTTTCTGATAACATCACATTTCTGGATTTTGCAATATTACTGTTATTCTTCAATTTAAACTTTTAAGTGTAACCATTTTTAAATTATATTTTCAGCTGATAAGATAACTTTATGATTAAAAACAATAACACTAGCATATCATCTTAAAATCATGTGATTATACAGGATGATAACCTTGAGATGCCCATCTAGGTTCTAAAAAGGAAAGAAATAATCTTGTTGTCATTCCACCCTTAATGAATCTGGAGAAAACAACAGTTGATCTAGCAAACATAGATAGTATTAAAGACACACACTTCAAATATGGATTTCATTACTGTAGGTTAAAAAAAATGAGTCTAAATCTGGGTGTCTCTTCAATTCAGGGCTTGGTATACAAATGTTATTATGCAGGTACCCTTGTTGATGAGGTGTGCCCCCCCTTTCCCAGGCAGATTCCCACTACTGCCAGTCATGACTGCCTACCCCCCACGGTTTCCTGCTACTGTTAATCCTTTTCTTATAGTGTTATGATAGTTGTTCAAGGTCCATTTATGAGTGAGAACATGTGATACTCAGATCTTTCTTTCTGTGATACATCACTCAGTATTATACTCTAAGTCTATCCAGGTTTCTGTGAAGTTCATGATTTTGTTCTTCTTTATGGCTGCATAATATTCTACCATGTATATGTACCATATTTTTTTTATCCAGTTCTCTTTTGATGGGCAGCACGGTTGGTTCAATGTTTTTCCTATTGTGAACAAAGCTGCAATAAACATACATGTGCAGGTGTCTTTTTTCATAGAGTGATTTGAGTTCTTCTGGGTATATTCTAGTAGGATTACAGGGTCGTATTGAAGGTCGACTTTTAGATCTTTTGGGAATCATCACACTGTTTTGCACAGAGGCTGTACTAGTTTACACTCCCACCAATAGTGTAGAAGTATTCCCTTTTTGCCACATCTTCTTCAGCATCTGTTGTTTTTTGAGTTATTGATGACGGCCATCCTGACTAGAGTTAGGTGTTATCTCAGTGTAGTTTTAATTTGCATTTCTTTGATAACTAGTGAGGCTGAGAATTTTTTCATATATCTATTGGCTGCTCATATGTCTTCTTTTGAGAACTGTCTATTCATATCTTTTGCCCACTTTGTAATGCTAATGGGGCTGTTTGTTTTCTTCTTTTCAGCACTTTTGAGTTCCTTGTAGATCCTAGATGTTAGGCCTTTGTCATTTATACAGTTGGCAAATATTTTTTCCCAGGCTATGGGCTGTCTCCCTGCTCTCTCGATGGTTTCTTTGACTTTGCAGAAGCTTGTCAGTTTGATGAGGTCCCACTTGTCTATCTTATCTCTTAGGGCATGAATGCTTGGGGTTTTCATCAGGGATTGGTTGCCAGTTCCAATTTCCATCAGGGTATCTCCTGCATTTTCTAAGGTTCTTTTACATTTGGGTCTTTGATCCATTTAGAGTTGAGTTTTGTGTATGGGGATAGGTAGGGGTATTGTTTTAATCTTCTGCATGTGGTCAGTCAGTTTTTCCAGCACCATTTACTGAATAGGTTCTCCTCTCCACCCCTCCACAGTGGTTGATGGTGGAGGCATTGTGAAAGATGAGTTGGTTGCAAAATTGAGGTTTTGCTTCTGTAATCTCTGTTCTGTTCCATTGGTCTATATGCCTGTTCTTGTAC
>CAUYQG010104284.1:0-42461 GCA_963574415.1 Tarsius wallacei | reverse complement strand
CTTGAACACCTAGGCATAGATGAAACATACCTCAAAATAGTAAGAGCCCCCTACAAGAAACCCATAGTCAACATACTGCTAAACAGACAGAAATTGGAACCATTTCCCCCGAATACCAGAACAAAACAAGGATGCCCACTCTCACGCCTCCTGTTCAACATAGTGTTGGAAGTTGTGTGATATCAGAAAGTCCTCCATTTCATTTAGGTTTTCAAGTTTGTTTCCATACAAGTGTACATAGTAATCTCTGATAATCTTTTATATTTCTTCTGTGTCAGTTGTGACTTGATCTTTTATATTTCTGATGATCTTTATTTGGTCTTTTTCTCTCTTTTGCTTGGTCATTCTGGCTAGGGGTCCATCAGTCTTGTTTATCCTTTCAAAGAACCAACTTTTTGTTTCACTGATTTTTTTCTATTGTATTTTTGTCTTCTACCATATTTGAATTTTTATTTTGGTGATCTGGATTCTTCTGCAGAAGTTAGGGTTTTTGTGTTCTAGCTTTTCCAGCTTCCTTAGCTGATTTGTTAGGCTGTTAAATTGTGATCTTTCTATTTTCTTCATGTGTGTTCATAGAGATATGAATTCCCCACTTAGTGCTGATTTCATGGCATCCCAGAGGTTTTGGTAAGAGGTTTCTTTGTTTTCATTTGTTTCCAGGAGTCTTTTAATTTCTGTTTTGATTTCCGTGTTGACCCAGGAGTTCTTTAGCATCATGCTGTTTAGTGTTCATGTCTTTGTAGGTTTTGGGGGAACTTTGTTGATATTGATATTTATTTTTATTCCACTATGGTCTGAGAAGGTACGTGGCAATATTTCAATCTTATGAAATGTGTTTATGCTTGATTTATGGCTGAGGATGTGATCAATCTTAGAATACATTCCATGTGGTGATGAGTAGTATGTGGATTTCATGGTTGTTGGGTGGGGTATTCTGTAGGTGTCTACTAAGTCCGTCTGGTCAAGCGTCAAGTTGAGGTTCTGAATCTCCTTGTTGATTTTTTGTGTTGATGATCTGTCTATGGTTGTTTGTGGGGTATTTAAGTCCCCAGCTATAATAGTGCTAGAGTCAATATTTTTTGTTTGCCTAAAAGCTGTTTTATGAAAGTTGGTGCTTCTGTGTTGGGTGCATATATGTTTAGGATGAATATTTCTTATTGATGAATTGAACCTTTTATCATTATTTAGTGACCTTCTGTATCTTTTTAAATTTTTGATAGCTTAAAGGTTGTTTTGTCTCATATTAAGATTGCAACTCCTGTTTGCTTTTGTGTTCCATTCACTTGAAAATTTGTTTTCCATTCTCTTATTTTGTGTCTGTGAGTTTCCTTTCTGGTGAGGTGAGTCTCCTGGAGACAGCATATTGTTGCATCATGATTTTTTATCCAATTTGCCATTCTTCATCTTTTCAGTGGTGCATTTAGTCCTTTCAGATTCAGGTTAATTATTGAAATGTTATAGTTTATCCCTGTCATGAGGTTCTTTTTATTTTTATTTTTTATTTATTTTTATTTATTTATTTTGAGTTGGAGTCTTACTCTGTCACCCAGACTGGAGTGCAGTGGCCACTCCTGGCCACCGCAACCTCGACCTGCTGGGCTCTGGTGATCCTTCTGCCTCAGCCTTCCAAGTAGCTGGAACTACAGGCGCACGCTATGACACCTGGCAAATTTTTTGATTTATTGTAGAGATGAGGTCTCACCAAGTTCCCCAGGTGGGTCTCAAACCCGCGGGCTCAGGCAGTCCACTCAACTTAGCCTCCCAAAGCACGGGATTACAGGCTGAGCCACCAAGCCCGGCTTGTCATGAGGTTCTTATAGAGTTTGTTGTTTGTTTGTTTATTGGCTTTCTTTTGATTTTTGGGTTGATTTGTGTGTTTTTAAAATCTTTTTCCTGCATTCTTGGGTAGGGTGTGGTCCTTTTTTTTCCTTTATTCTGTGTTTAATACTTTCTTAAGTGTTTCTTGTAGAGCTGATCTAGAGGTGGCATAAACTCTTGGGGATTGAATGTCTGGGATGGATTTTAATTCTCCATCGCTGATGAAACTCAGCTTAGTTGGGTAGGAAATTCCTGGTTAAAAATACCTGCATGATCAATGTTTGTATACCTAACCCTGAATTGTACCCCACATCTTTATAATAAAATTTTTTTAAAAATTGTTTATCTTTGAGAACTTTGAAAATTTGTCTCCAGTCTCTTCTAGCCTGTAGTTTTTCTGTAGATAAATTTGCTGCTATTCTAATTGGTCTTCCCTGGTAGGTAGTCTGATCTTTGTCTCTTGCTGCTTTTAGGATTTTTTCTTTTATACCTACTTTGTGTAAGCAAATTACTATGTGTCTAGGAGTTAGACTTCCATTTGATGTCTTGCAGGGGTTCTCTGAATCTCTTCTGTTTGAATGGTCGCATCTTTGATGAGATGAAGGAAGTTTTCATGGATAATTTCATAGAATGTTTGTTCCAGGGTGGTTTCTGTCTCTCTATCTGCCTTAAGGATTCTAATTAATCTTAGGT
Source organism: Tarsius wallacei (assembly GCA_963574415.1). Lineage (NCBI taxonomy): Eukaryota > Metazoa > Chordata > Mammalia > Primates > Tarsiidae > Tarsius > Tarsius wallacei. The sequence continues at coordinate 39,950 of CAUYQG010104284.1, read as the reverse complement.
TCGGCCACTTGATATATTCGCTCATCTCTTGGAGGGTTTGTTCTGTCTTTTTAAGCTTCTTTTCTATGTTTTTAACAGTTTGGGTTAGTTCCATATTTTGGTCCTAAAGCTCTGAGATTTTTTCTTTTGCCTGGTTAATTCTGCTTTCCATGCTTATCAGTTTGTTATTTCTTTAATTCATTGTATTCTTTATTGTTGTCACCTTAGTTATCAACTTCTTCATTCTTTTCACTTGTCTCTCCTCCTTTCTACTTATTCTCTCTTTTAATATCTTGACATCTGGGTTTGTGGTTTGAGACTAGTCATTCTGGGTCTCTTCATTGTTCAAGTTTTGTAGTCTGTATTCTCAGTTGTTTTTTTCCCAGGGATCTGTATGAGACCCATTTTCTTCTGTTGGTTCTTCATTTTTGAAGGTATTCCTCCTCCTTTCCCTCCCCTTCTTTAATTATGTTGTTCAGTAAAAAGGGGATAGCTTTTACTTCTGTTTGCTGAATGCTTCATTCTTCCTTATGTAGATCCTCTGAATTTGTTCAATTTTGAAGCCAGACTGATGTTGGGGGGCTGTGGTTTTAGCAGTTTTGAGATTTGATTTAGCGGGGAGCTGTGGTTCAGAAGCTATCTGCAGATGCCAGTATTCACTGACAGGTGTGTGGGCTCCCTGGAACCCACTTCTCACTGCCTTACAATCTGTCCATGCAGTGGGGGTGTATGTTTTCCCCTTGAAAGCAAAATGAGATAAGAAAAAGGAAAAGAATGGAAAAAGGAAGGAGGGAGATGACAGGAAGGTGAAGAGAAAGAAGTAGAAGAGGAAGAAGTGGGAAAACAGACAAGGGCACCAACTACCAAATAAACAAAGAATCAAGCAAAGAGAAACAAACAAACAAAAACATGCAGACAATCATACAAATAAACAAACAAAAACCCCTGTTGATATAATCGCCCTCAAAAATATCCTTACACAAACAGAAAATCTAAAAAAAAAACATTAAAATAATAGAAATAAAGCAAGTACGGAAATGTAAACAAAAACAGAAAGAGAGAAAAAACAAAAACAAAACTCACTCTGTAGCCATTTCTGAAACTCTAGGTTCCTTTCCCAATCACTGCCACTGCTTTAGACTGCCCCCACATTAGGGTGTGGCTCCAATCTCCTGTCTGTCCCCTCTGTTCTCAGCACAGGCTGATAGGCTCGTTTTCAGCATGAGTCAGACACCCTTTGGACTACTGTGGGAGAAGTATGAATTAGATCTGGACTCACCTGACTTGTCTGCTGCTGCTGCTGTCAATTCTCCCACTTAGATAAGACGTGTCTGTGCCTGTTCCAGCATAAGGGGAGGGATCTGTCTTTCTGAATCTGATGATCAATTTTAGAGGGTTAAGTAGACAGCCTCTGGGTCTCAGGTGGGAGGCTGGACTGAGCTGGGCAGGGCAATGCAGGTCTCTGCCCAGTCCCAGGACAGAGAAGATGGTGGCGATTGGCATCTCCTCACCAGCAGTGGGGCTCTGACCCAGATTTCCTCTCTGCACCTTCTCTATGGTTCCTGCTGCTAGTGCCTGGCCTGCTGCTGCAGGTGATGGTGTGGACCAGGTGCCAGGTGCTGAGGAGCAGCTGTTCTCTGCTGCTTCCTCTCAAGACCCCTGAGAACAGCAGATGCTCCTATATGCTGGGGACTCCAATCTCAGGGCAGTGGTGGGTTGCAGTCACCTCCAAAAGAGAGCCCCAGGTGCATGAACTTAAGTCTTCCCTCATGGACTTTCACTCACCCACTGGCACACACCCACTCATGCAGACAGTCTTTATGGACACTTGCTTTCGCAGAGACTCTCACATTCCTACCAGTTCTATCATCATCTTGCCCCAAACCCCCCAGTGTGGATATTTTTAAAAGAAAACATGTTTGATCTTATTTATGGTATATGGATGAAAATAAAGGTAACTGAAAAAAGAAATAACAGAGGTTTTTATTTTGAATACAAGTGTTCTCAACCTCACAATTATTGACATTTTAAAATGAGGTCATACTGTATTAGAATAGACCCTAATCTGGCTTCTGTCCTTATAAGAAGAGAAAACAGAAACACATACATAGAGACATAGAGGAAATGCCATACATAGATAGAGGCAGAAATTGAAGTGATTAATCTATATGCCAAGGAATGTTAAGGATTTCTGGCAGCTAGAAGCTAAGAGAGAGGGACATGGAATAAATTCTTCCTCAGACCTCTAGAAGGAATCAACTTTTATAAAACTTTAGTTTTTTTAGAACTAGAGAGAATTCATTTTGTATTATTTTATGCCACCCAGTTTGTGGTACTTTGTCACAGAAGTACTAGCAAACTATTATAGTTGAGACATATGTCTGACACACATAAAATAAAAACTTGCATTTACTCAGAATCTGTCTAGTTGTATTTGTCTTTTTTAAATATTGTTTAATGTGAATTATTGTGATGGGTAGTACAGATCACATTTAATTAACTTGCCCTTAAAATATCCTAAAATATTTTAGCTGTGGCAGCTTCTAACATGTTTTATAAATATTCTGATAAGCTTTTTTGGTAACATTTATTGAATATGCTTCCAACCCAGGAATTTTTCATGAGATGATGTACATGAAAATACCTTATCAATGATAAAATGCTATATAGTTGTTAGTTACGATTATGTTGTCAGTATAGTTTTGTAATTGTGCACCTAAAAAATAAGTGGTCAGAGGAATGTCAACAAACATATTTAGATTTTTAGCCAGTGTGGTCCCATGGGCAAAGTGAATAATGGTGAGAAATCAATATTTAAGAAAGACCTCTCAGAAAGCAGTCAGCTTCTACAGTTGTATCTTTTTACAAAATTTATCAGTAAAATAAAATGGTCAGAAAAGCATCTGGAACAGAAAAAATGCTGAATATGGCACAATGAAGCATTGCTTTTCCATGATGTTGAAACAGTCAAACTCTGACTTTCTGCGTGCTTGACAGATCATTTTAGAGCCACCTCAGGCTACCAGTAATGCATGACCTGCCTTTTTCTGTTGGAAAAGCACCAAGAAGAGGCTTCTTCTACCTTTCCCAGAAATAGCCTGGTAAGCAAAAACATGTTAAGGCACAAAGACTAATAGTGTAAGACTTGAAAGAATATTTTTAACTGTGTTGTTAAGTAAAATTAAAAATAATAAAATAAAATTGGATAAAACAAAGGATAAGCTCTCAGTTCCTAGACTTAGGCTATATTTATGCCTTGAGCTATAAGGGTTGTAGTGGTAACAGTTCTAATAATATGGTCTAATGAGTTGGAAAAATGATGGCTTGGTGGTTGCATTGCTGAACCCTACGGCTGACAGGCCAGACAGAGCCTATGGAGTATTCCAGAAAGATGTATAAAATGGGCATAACAGTGTCATGATGAAAGAGCTTCTTTAATGACAAATAATATTGAGTGATCTATTTTCCATGGTTTGATTACTTCCCATATGAGGCCTAAATCTATCTTAACCTTTCTGGAATCCTTTAATAAATGGAAAGGGGCCTCAGTGAATTTTTTAACACATTCTTCAAGAGGTATACCAAAAATTTTGTTCCTAGTTTATTGATGAGAAAATCAAGGTATAAATATTAAGGGTAAAATTAACTCTTTTACAATATCTACTCTCTGCTGGATTACTTTTAGGGAGCTCACCAACTCACTTGGAAACATTTATTTTTGTTGCTGTGGTTTTTTTATTTTATTTTAAAGATGTGGGGTACAATTCATGGTTAGGTATACAAATGTTCATTATGCAGGTACCCTTGTTAATGAGGTGTGACTCCCCCCCTTTCCCAGGCAGATTTATTTATAGACAGTTTGGATTAACCATTAGAAGTGATCCTTATGTTACTTAGAAATGAGGTATACTATAAGCAATTTCCCTTTCATATGCTAGTCCTTCAAGTATTTGAAGACTTCCCTAGTGTCTATATTAAATATTCTCTTTTTTGTATTGAATGCCCTTGCATGCTTCAACTCTTTATCATGTAAAGTGGTTTTCTGACCTCTTATCATCCTAGCTCACTCATTCCTGAATGGGCCCTAACTGATCAGATCCTTCTTTAAAATGTAGTGCCTGCAATATTGTGTAAGTCTTCACATTGGGATAATTCTTTCCCTTGTTCTGGATTCTAGATACAGAGGGTGCCAAAAAAATTTATACACATTTTAAAAAAGGAAAAAAAAACTGTATTAAAATTGTAACAATATATACCAATAAAAAATGAATGCAGGACTTCTGTAATTGCAAGAGGTGCTCAAAGTGGTTACCATCAGTGTCTAGACACTTCTGATTATGGCAAACTACTACAGGACCTTTTGCTGTATGAGGACTCCCAGATCTTCCCTTGTGCACATCACGCATATGCATCTCAAACCTTTCATGAATGCATATGATTGTTAGACATGTTGGAGGTTCTATTGCATATTCACACCTCTATTGTCATACTTCCACAATATTCTTGAATTTCAAATAACACTTCAAAATTGTCTTGCACTCTTTCAATGACAACCATGCTTCTGCCATTTTTTTTATTGTCCTGCCTGTGGCATGGTGATGCTAGTATTCATTTGATTAATGCCATCTTCTGGCACCCCTGGTATTTATTAATGTAGCATTTTAGAAATTAGGTCACTCTTTTAAGTAATATAGAATTTAAATTACAGTCAACTGAGGCCTTTGGGTATTTTGTATATGGCTTTCAATGTTAGGTATACTGAAATTTTATAATTTTTTTATTGTAAATTTTCTTCTACAAAGTTAGTTCCAGCTGAGGTAGCTTGCTTAATTGATATATTTAGATTTTTATTGTCTAAGAGAATTCTCCCTCTAAAGCTCTATTTAATCTTAAGCATGTTTTCCTTATTTTTATTAGTACATTTTTTCACAATACGAGAATTAACTGAATGGGACTAAATAGAGGCTAATGTGGTCCAGATCTAGGAACCTCCCTGCAGGGTGACAACAACTTGTTAATCTAGAATTTTACTATAAAACAGATACAGTTGGCATTGGAGTTCAGTCTAGAGCTGAGCTATAGATGAACCATTAACTATATTATTATATAGTAAACAATTTTCATTTTGTTCAAATGAATTTTATTCCAATTCAGAAAATATTTATTGAATAGAGCAGAGGTTGGCAAATACAGACAAATCTAGCAAGCTTCCTGTTTTTGAAAATAACGTGATATTGGAATACAGTCATTCTTATTTGTTTATATATTGTCTATGGCTGCTTTAGTGGGCTACAATGACAGAGTTGATTAGTATGGCCCACAAAGCCTAAAATATTTTTTATTGGCTCTTACAGAAAAAGTTTGATGACCTCTGGAATAGAAGGACTTCACTCCTGCAATTTCCATTTTTTCTTTGTGAATAATCATTTTCCTATCATTATCAGTAGCATAATAACATGCTATAGTGTCTTCCACTTAAAAAACACCCTAAAAACACACTTGTCTTAATTCCTCCCTTTCTGGATATAGCACCTCCTAATTTTTTCTATTCCTCTTTACAAAACAAACAAACAAAAAAACAACTTGAGTTTTCTCTACTTACTATCTCTCCTTTCCCTCCTCATTCTCACTTGAATACATTCCATTGTGGCATTCATACCTAACCACTTTTCTGAACTGACTTTGTTCAACTTCCCTGAGTGACTTTCATATTGCCAGCCTGAAAATGAAACATCCTCAGTTCTCATCTTGCTTGACTTACCATCCCCGTTCAAATGCAATGGAATTTCTCTTTCATAAATCACTTTCTTCCCCTGGCTATCAGGACATGACTTTCTCTCATTTTCCTTTTTGGCCTTTTCATCTTCCCACTTTTAAATATTGGTGTGTCCTAAGGCTCTACCCTTAGAGTTCTTCCTTTTTTTCCATCTTCACTTACTTCCTAGGTGCTCTCAACCCATTTCAAAGTTTTACAGACTGTCTTTATATTTGATGGCTTTCGTGTTTATATCTTTTTTTTTTTTTTGGTAGACACGAGCTCTCACCAAGTTACCAGGACTGGTCTCGAAACTGCAGTCTCAGGCAATCCACTCACCTCGGCCTCTGAACGTGCCTCCCAAAGTGCTGGGATTACAGGCTGAGCCACCGAGCCCGGCAATGTTTATATCTTTAGCTTGTATCTCTAGACTGAACTTCAATGCCAACCAGACATCTCTATTTGGATAACTAATAAACATCTTAAACTTGGCAGGTTATAAAACAAAGTCTTGATTTACCCTATACAAAAAAACTTTTCTTACAGGCATCCTCATTTTAGTAAATGTTAATTCCAAGTGATAATTGTTCATATCAAGCATATAGGACTCATTCTTGATTCCTTTCTTTCTCCCATACTCTATATCAATCCATCAGAAGGTCCAATCAGTTCTAACATTTAAAACATACACCAAATTAGAATACTTCTCATCTTTTCTATTGCTGCTATCTTGGTCTCAGCTACCATTATCTCACATTTAAATTATTTCAAACATCTCCCTAGTAATTTTTTCTTATACCCTTGACTCATGCCCCGCCCTGGCTCCATAATCCTTTGTAAACATGGCAATCACATTGCTACTGTTAAAATGTAAGTCATGTCATTTCTGTTCTCTGCTCAGCACCCTCCAATAGCTTTTGTTCTTATTCACATTAAATTCTCAATTTCTCCTGTAGCCTACAAATCTCATTCCTTTCTGATCTCATTGCTAACATTCTTTATCTGGCTTATTCCTCTACAGACACACTGACATTCTTGCTGGTTTGCAAACACACACACTACACATGTTCTAGTATTTGCCTACACTGTTCCCTCTACCTAAAACTCTTTCCTTCCAGATATTTTCATGACCTCTCTCCTTACCTCATTCAGATCTTTGCTCAAAACTCACCTTAGTGAGTGAGAACACTTAAAGTCTACTCCCTTAGCAGTTTTCAAATATATACTATATTATTAACTGTGGTTAGTAACAATAGATCTCCTGAACTTATTCCTACTGTCTAACTGGAATTTTGTGTCCTTTGACTAACAAGATTCTCAATCCTCATTCCCTCAACCCCCAGCCTCTGATAATCAACATCTTACTCCCTGTTTCCATGAGCTCGACTTTTTTTTTAACTTAAAAAATTTTTTTATTTTAAAATTGTGGGGTACATTTCAGGGTTAGGTATACAAATATTCACTGTGCAGTTACACTTGTTGATGAGGTGTGACAGATTTCCACTACTGTCAATCCCACCTCCCTGCCCCACCCCTACAGTTTCCCACTACAGTCAATCCTTTTCTTATAGTATTGTGGTAATTGTTCAACAAAATCATGAACTTTGCAGCAACCTGGATGGAATTAGAGTCTATAATACTGAGTGAACTTTCACAGAAGCAAAGATCTGAGTACAGCTTGTTCTCACTCATAAGTGGACCTTAATCAACTACTGTAAAATATAAGAAAAGGATTGAGAGTAGCGGGAAACTATGGGGGTGGGGGGCAGGGAAGTGAAAATTAACAGTAGTTGCTATCTGCCTGGGAAAGAGGGGCACACCTCATCAACAAGGGTACCAGCACAATGCATATTTGTATACCTAACCCTTAATTGTACCCCACAATTTTAAAATTAAAAAAAAAGAAAGAAGAAAAAGTAATCAGTAAAATAGCAAAAGCAAATCAAGTATGAAAACGTTATTAAAACCAGAATGAAAGAGGAAAAAGAAAAACCTAAACAAAAAGCAAACAAAAGTGAGCAAAACAAGCAGTCAAAAAAAAAAAAAAAAAAACCCACAAGAAATTAGACTGGCTCTGCAGTCCTTCCTGTGTGTCCAAAGTCCCTTCAGCTCTGATCTCTAGCTGCTCTCCTCTGCTCTCCTCACAGGCAGACAACTCTGTCTGGGGGTGAGTCAGAAGATCTGGTTTCACTGGGCTTGCTTCCTGTCAGGTCTGCCACACAGATCTGAGTTGTCTGTGTCTAATTCAGCCTGGGAGAGGGGCTTCTGTCTCTCCTGGTTTGATGAGATTACCGTAGTCGACAAGTTGGAGGCTATCCTGAGCTGGGCAGGGCAAGGCAAATCTCTGCCTAGTCCTGGGTCAAAGAAAATGGCTATAGCGGGCAGTTACTCACTGGGCTCCTCTCTGGCTTTCCCGACCCTCTGTCTCCACTGATCAGATCTGGGGCTCCAGCTAATCCATTATGACAGGTGATGGTATGGGCCAGATGCCAAATGATGTGAATCAGCTGGATTCAGCAGGCTTTTCTCAGGTGCCTTCCTGTGAGCAGCAGAGGATCCTGCATGCAATCTTGCCAGGTGGGCTCCAATCTCAGGGCGGTAGGGGCTTGCACTCGCCCTCAGAGGGGGAACCCGGGTGCATGCACCCAAGTATCCCCTCAGATGGACTTTCATGCTCCCACCAGCGCCCACCCACTCACTCAGAGAGTCTTTATGAACACTGCCTCCACGGAGACTCTTACAGTCCAACCTGTCAGCTGCCATCTGAAGCCCCCTCCTCACATATAATTTCCAAAGGGTTTTTTAAAAGTCCTGTTCTTTATTTTAATGATAATTAACATTGCATTCACTTATCCATTTATAAGCATATTCAATATGTAATTTAAGTTTCTCTTTATGCACCAGGTACATAGCAGTAAAAGAAATTAGTCTTTATCTTAGAACTCCTTTTTTTAATTATTCAGTTGGAGGATGATAGAAGATCAGATAGATAGAGATAGAGATATATTTATATCTTAAGTGGAAATATGTTGAATTAAAAAATTATGATTAGGGACCAGGAAGTTTGGAAATATGTGCAAAAAGAGCTTTTTAAACAGGAGAAAGAGCATGTAAGAGGTGAGAGTATCTTTGGCATGTTCAAGGACAGCAAAGAAACCAATGTAGACAGTCTAGTGCTATTTGATCTGGTTGTGAATTGGCTGGGTGGTCAGAGCTTACAGGGTATTTATAGGACTTGTTAAGAATTTTGACTTTTATTCTGAGTGAAAAGTGAAACAATTTTAAAATGTGTGTCAAGTGCCAATTTGTAGTAATCTATTCAGTGGTTTGTCAGTAATCTAGGTCAAGAGGAATTTCATATGATTTTAAGCCCCACAAAATAAGGAATTTTCTTTTTCTCGCTTTCTTTCTTTTTCTTTCTTTCTTTCTTTCTTTCTTTCTTTCTTTCTTTCTTTCCTTCCTTCCTTCCTTCCTTCTTTCTTTCTTTCTTTCTTCCTTTTCTTTCTCTCTCTCCCCCTCCTTCCTTCCTTCTTTCTCTCTCTTCCTCCCTCCTTTCTTACCCTTCTTTCCTTCCCTCCCTCCCCCTCCCTCCCTGTCTCCTTCCTCTTTCTTTCTTTCTTTCTTTCTTTCTTTCTTTCTTTCTTTCTTTCTTTCTTTCTTTCTTTCTTTCTCTTTCTTTCTACTGTTGTATCCAGTACAAACATGTCAGGGATGCTGTTGTCACCCAAGAATTATGTGTCTAATGAATGAATGGCAGATTGAATGAGAGTTACAACATGGACAAGAGTAGAAGATGAATTTCTGAGTATAGTTTGGAGATATGGCTAATAGATTTTCTGATGGATTATCTATAGGATGGATAGTAAGAGACAGTATATTAAAAATAAATATTTTGGACTGAGAAACTGGAATAATGTGACTGTCATTTACCGAGATAGGAAAAAATGCAGGAGATAAGTTCAGGAGCAAAGTGGAAAAGTGAGTTTTGGAACCAATTGGTTTGAAATGTTTAACAGATTTCCAGATGGATATACTACATTAACGAGGCAGTTGAGTGTGTAAAATTATTATATGTGAGAATATGTTTATTGTTTCACTGATTACAGAGCAACAATTTCACATTGACCTTAATTCTTCTGATGACATCAAGTCAAGTTTTTGTTTTCCATGATAAACCTAATAAAAATAGAGAAAACCAAGACTTTTCTAAGTGACATGTAGAGTGTCAGTGTATTTTTTTAATCATTGTATTAAATGCAAACTTCAGGTTACAAAAGGTTTATGGGACAAAAACACATTTTGTTACCACTAGGGGAAGAGACGCTAGAAGACATAGGAACCAACTAGGCACTGATGACAATGTATGAACAAGGAAACCTAATTTCATGGAAGATTCAGCTGATTTTGTCTTTTGAGATAGATCAAAGCCCCCCAACTCTTCAGCTTTATATTGTAAATGGGCTATTGAGTGACAATAAATTTAGTCAAATTACTGTTCTAATTTATTTTTAATACTTAAAAATGAAATGAAAAATTGAGGGAATAAATGTATACTTAACACTTAACAGATGTATTTTTGGTCATTAGTTTCAAAAAATCACATGGTGCAAAACTCAAATACAATGAGAATTTAAGTAAACTTCAGTTAATTCTCCAATAAATAAAACACTATGCTACAAAAACCATGGCCACCTCTGTATACTGGAGGTCTTTAGTTATTACATGTGTTTAGGAAAAATATCTTCTATATGCAATTTCTAAAGAAATCCTGGTGAGAAGGGGCAAGGAGCATATTTATCTAATTTTAATGTAACAAATAGCACTGTTTGGGGCTGTATCTTAGTGGAAATATATGCCAGACAAGATTGAAAACTGTTCTGGAAACATAAAAAAATTGGTAGTTAAAAGTAAACCTCCACTTGATAAATCTTAAATTCCTATATTGGCTTCCAATGCATGCTATTTCTAAAATTTAACTCTAGATAACACCCACATTCAGAAATCTAGCAAAATATACTGATGAAAACCCTGACCTGGAGATTTTTTTTAAAATTCTTGCTTTTTGCCTACATTTTCAAGAAAAAAATGTAAACTGATAAAGTAATGGAAAAAATGGGAAAGACTTCCAGATCTGTTCAATGATGCCCTCTATTAACAATTTGATGTGTTAATTCAGTCTATGCCCAATACCTGCATTGAAGCCCAAGCTTAATATGTCTTGAGATAATTGTAATTGATGATACTCATGATCATGCTTAACACTTCAAGTTATTTTAAAGACCACATACAGACCTTGCTCCAGAATTGCTTGTTCTCTGTTTTTTAAATGAACACAGATATTTCTAACTAATGCTTCTCTATTTGCATAAGTTACAATAAAATGGAGCTAAAACTACCCTAAACATTTTACTTAAAAATAACCTGTTATTATAGACTAATAGCTTATTTTATAAAATGAACACTGAATTATTTTTCTAGCATATATTCTTATATTAATATATGATATTTATTCTATAATTTCATAGTAAATATTAAAAATGACTTGAGTCAATATCCTATTATTGTGACATGAACATTTCATAAATGGTAGAGATATGTGGTGTGCTTTTCATTAGATTTTTATACTGCATATCTAAAAGTACCATTTGCCTTGTTAAGAACAACGGATTAGATGTCATGAACAACCATCTGAAATCCAGAAATACTTTAATAATAAAGAGCCATTTGTTTGATGATAACAATCCATTCAGTTCATCTGCTTAGCATATAAATGAAAAAACATGGATCAAAGTGATTACTATAAATTGATTAGCTCTCTACCAAGTGCTAATGCAACTTAGGCTAATGCTAGCATTTGTTATATAGAAATATCTTATAAAACTTATATATTTATTCAAAATCGTTTTAGTTAAGTTCACATCTAACTGTATATCCAATACTTTTAGCAATATTTATAGCATTGTTATTAAAAGTAAAAGCAATAAACTAAAAAAAAGTGTAAAAGCAAGAGCGAAATGCCTTTTTAGATCATCATAATGACATTTATTAAATCACAGGGTATAGTTGCAATTGTGTAATTTAATGTAAAACATACTCAAAATGTTTATCTTAATATAAATTGTTTAAAAGGAAGACTTTAGTTAACTACAGAATTAACGAACTTATTAAATATATCATTTGTTTGTGAATATTTTTCTAACTAATATATTTTGTAGCTTCTAAATTTCCTATTGCTTTGTTTAGTTCTCTAATTCTACCAATTACTACTCTTAATACAATTATTCCTTTTTTTTGCTGGACTTCACAGCTCAAGGATAACTTAACATAGTGAAACCTTCTTAAAATAGTTAATAGTGTTCATAATTTTATTTAAAGGAGCTAAAAATATTGTGCTGCTCTAATTTGGTATGTCATTTTAAGTTATACAAGCCAGTTTAAAAGGACAAGAGAAGACCCAGGCCTAGAGGGGGTAACATTGAATATTGGCAAGTTATAATTTAAAATTCTTACGTATTACCATATGAGAGGAAAGAATAGTTCACATGAATGAAGCTTTGTATATTTTGTTTTGTTTTGTTTTGAGCTGGAGTCTCACTCCGTTGCCTAGAGTGCAGTGGCATACTCATGGCTACCCCAGCATTGACCTGTTGGGCTCCAGTGATCCTTCCCGCCTTAGCCTTCCCAGTAGGTGGACCTACAGGAGCGTGCTACCATGCCCAGCTAATTTTTTTTTTTTTTGGAGAGACATGGTCTCTCCAAGTTCCCGGGACTGGTCTCGGAACCCGCAGGCTCAGGCAATCCACTCGCCTCGGCCTCCCAAGTATTTGGATTACAGGCTGAGCCACCGAGCCCTGTCACTTTTGTACATTTTATAAACATTTCGATATTTTATGTGTGCCATGCCCTCCATTTGATGCAGGAAATACCAAGCCAATAAAAGAAAATTCTTCTCTTCAAAGAACTCACAATCTAGTACTGGAAACATAAAAGGAAGTAAACAATATTATGATATGGTAAATGAAATAATTGAGGAAGCCCAAAATACAAAGGAGGAATTACTAAACTCTTCCTGTAAATATAAGGAAATATATAGATAAGTCTGTACTGAACATGTAATATGTAAAGATAAGTATAACTCTGTTAATCGATTAATAAGCATTAAGCCTAGGTGACAGTTCACTTTGCAGTTCAATCTCTGGTTCAATCTCTGGTTCAAAAGGAAAATGCTCAAACTATTCTCAATTTCCCTAGAGCAGAGCACAAAAGCATTTTATGGATCAAATTTGCAGTGGACAGGGCACAGGATTGCCATGGGAGCTTGGGGACAGATGCATCTGGAGAATTCAAGGGAAATCACATTATGAATATTACTTATGACCCCCTTATGAGTTATAGCTTTGTCTAGCAGGCAATGATCCACATCTATCATTCAGTTGACACATATTTACTGAATACTTCATACATGTCAGCTTGAACTGTTGTAACAAAACTGGCTTAAACAGGAAATATTTATTTCACACAGTTCTAGAGGGTGGGAAGTCTAAGATCAAGATGCTGGTAGATTAATTATCTGGTAAGGAGTTGTAGTCAGTGCTTCATTCATAGATGGCGCCTGCTTGTTGTGTCCTCATAAGGTAAACAGAAGAATCAAGTTCTCTCGGGACTTTCTCTTTTTTCTCTTTTCTTTCTTTCTTTCTTTTTTTTTTTTTTCCTCCTCTTTTCTTTTTTGGCACAGGGTCTCAGCCTTAATACCCTGGGCTCAAGTGATTCTCTCACCTCAGCCTCCTCAAGTAATTAAGACTACAGGCAGGCACCACCACACCTGTATTATTTATTTATTTATTTATTTATTTATTTATTTATTTATTTATTTGTGGAAACAGGGTTTTGCTATCCTACCCAGGCTGATCTCAAACTCCTGCACTCAAGCAATGCTCCTATATTGGCCTCCCAATGTGCTGGGGTTACAGGCATGAGCAACCCTCTCAAGACTTTACGCTCATTTATGAAGTCTTCTCCCTCATGGCTGTGTATTCTCCTAATTACCACCAAAGCTTAAACCTACTAATATCATCATGTTGAAGGCAGGGTTTCAACATATGAATTTTGAAGGCATACAAGCAGTCAGTCTAAAGTGGCACTTCTAGGTTTATACCAGAAGAAGAAGAAAAATAAGGAGACAAAGATCTATATCTCCATGAAGTTTACTTTTCTGAGAAAATATACAATAATCATTAAAATAAAAAATATATAAATATCTGATATACCATAAAATGGCAAGTGTCAAGGAAAATAAAATAAAATAGAGAACATGGTAAAGGAAGTCAAGAGTGTATGAATGAGATAGTGGCAGCATTGACTATGATGCCTAAAATGAGTCATATCTAGAATATGAAGTTTGAGCAAAGATTTGCTGTAGGTAATAGGGCTTGATACACTGATAACCTAGCATTCTGGGCAAAAGAAACTGCTAGGAGCTCAGTGTGGCTACAGTGAACTGAGGAGAGTTGGAATAGATGCCATCTTAAAATATTTAAGGGGCATTATATCAATGTTAAAATTTGTATGCAAATGAATTATTAACTTATTCTTATGTGTTCTGTGTTTAAAAAAAAACAAACAAATTTTTCACAAGAAAGAGAATATACATTTAAAGATAATGTTCAAAGACTTGCATACCAAGCAATTGCTACCAAATTTTAACTCCACTTATTCTGTTGTGCAGCAGGATACAGTTATAACAAATCTTTGCAAGCTAGTCACTTCAAAACCACTGTGTGAAGTATATGTCTACATCTTTACATGAAGTGGAAAGATATTTTATTATTTGTCCCAAATATGTATATGGGCTGGAAAGATACATTTGTATCTTAATTTTTCTGTAACCTATCTTTCAGTTATGTAGGATAGCATGTACTCTATGAATTGTTCTTATTTTATAAGTGATACAGATTAAATTGCTATTTGGAACAAATGGAGTAGTGAATGAAATCATGTGTGGATCTTTGATACGAGTCATGTGGAGGGCTATAGGTTCATTTATTTATGTAAATCTGTTATCAGTCATGGTTTACTATGCAGAGCATGCTTAGTTAAAATCACAAATATTATTTTTATCTTTCCCAATCATTAAAAGAAGACAAAAAAATTAATGCACACAAAAATTATAATTTCTAATTTGTGTTTGTTGAGGGGACTTCTGGTTGTCTACTACAATATCTATTCTCCATTGCTTCTTCAATGTGAGAAACCAAATATTCTGCTGTATACATTGCCAAGTCAGAAGACTCCATTTTCCAACTTCTCTTGTTGATGATTTTGTCCATATGACTATGTTATAACCAATGATATTTAAATTTTCTTAAAAAGAGAGAGTGTTGCCTTCTTATCCTGTTCCCAAAATTGCAGATATTATGACTGGAACTGCACTGTCCCTTCTGATCCATGAGAGAAGAATTTAATATTGAAGGAGGAACATGAGAACTGAAAGTTGTAAAAAAAAAACCTAATGAATTTTTGGAGCTTCCTTATGTGCCCCAGACTGCCTCCCTCCAGATGCATTTTATTGAAGGAATAAAATAAAATTCTGAGCATATGAGTGTCTGAATCTTTAGGTTTTCTGTCAAAACAGCTGAACCTAATCCCACATAATAGTATCACTTTATGTTTAATTTAATCGCATTCAGTTACTAGATGAATCTAGAATGTGTAGAAAATCTTATCATACTAAGTTTTCAAATGCATAGAACTACTTAAGTTGAGCTAAAATATTAACATTGATTTAGGATTTTCCATGGAAGAAAGCAGAAGTTTTAAATTAGAAAAATTAGAAAATTCTAAATATATGTTCTTAGTGATAAAAAATTACAGTAATTATAAATTGCCTATTGCCATATGCAGTACCATGTATGAAGTTGAAAGCAATAACCATCACCAAACAGTGGGCCTTTCTTATTGAATAAAACCATGTGGAAATAGTATATCTCCATCAGCCCCAAGTATTTTTTCAGCAAAACTCTCTATAGACATAATTAGAAACACTTCTTTCTGACGATTCATGAATTTGTAACATTATGCAATTTGATTCTAATGCATTATAAACTTATTCTTATGTGCTCTATGTTAAAAAAAAAAAGAGAATTTTTTTTCACAAGAAAGATAATATACATTTTGACAAGTGGCATAGTATGGTAGAATTAGTTTTGTCTAAATCTTTGAAGTTGGATCAAGGGGTCTTCAACGCTATATATCTTATCAAATTCTGGGAAAAAGATGCTTAGCAGCTGCAATTTCAAGGTTATATAAGTGTTACTCAGTCTACAGAGTTTCACTGAGCTCATTTATGTGGAACAGGAAACAGTCATTCAACAAATTGAGTGAAGAAAGAACTTCTACTGCTCAACTATGTCTTTTTCTCCTGTCCTTCTCAGAAGGCAAGAGAATAACACTTTGCAGTTGGGTGAAGCCGTGTAGCTAATTCTCATTGATGACCTGTGACTAAAAGTGTTGTGTTTCACATGTGGACAAAAGCATTAACTTACAATAAAAGACCATGAAATTTCTCCTCCTATAATGTGGTAACTGCAGATGATTCATTTTGTTGTGGTGATACAGCTGCAAAATCAGAATAGTATGGGTCGCTGAGTCACTGCTGAGAGGACAATTGTTTTGCAGCATTAATCTAAATTTTTTGAGCATAGGGAGGGGGTAACATAACACCAATAAGCGCACCTGATTTCAAACCAGGCAAAGTGGGGACCAAAGTGAGGCCCAAATTTTACCTGTACGATGACCACTTGTATACCTCATCCTGAAATGTACCCCACATCTTTAAAATAAAAAAAAAAGAAAATGTAAAAAAAGAAAAGAAAAGAAAGTTTTTGAGCATGAAATATGTATTTTATTTTGTGAAATCCCTCAGATTTGGGGGTAGATTTAAAGGAGCTTAAGTTAACTTACAGGTATAAGTCTTCATGTATACCTCAAGCTAGTAAGTATGATTCATTTTCTTTCTAAAATCACATATCTCTTGCCTCATGCCACAGAAGTCTAAGGTAATAGCTCGTCCTTGCATGCACATACACGCACGGGCACACACACAGGCATTTTTAGTATTGATGCTAAGCAGAGATAGAAGGTACGGTAATTTTATGGTCACCACAAATGTGACATATTTTTATAAGTTAATTTTAAATATTTAGAGCTCATTGTGTAATGCTTTTGATAGAAAAGCTGAAAGTTGCAATTACCATATGAACATTTGTGCAGTCTATTGTTAAGGTCTTTGAAGGGACACAAATAAATAACAGATCAGTAGTTGTATCAGTCTGCTCAAGCAGTCATAACAGAATACTACAGACTGGGTTATTTAAACCATAGAAATTTACTTTCTTATAATTCTGGAAGCTAGAAATCCAAGATCAAGATTGGTTTCTGATGGGCCTCTCTCCTTGGGAGCTTTTTGCCTGTGTGCTCATAAGACCTTTTCTCTCTGTACACACAGAGAGATTGAGAGATTTCTGAAGCCTCTTCCTCTTCCTATAAAGACATGAGTTCTGTCAGATTAGATCCCCATCCTTATGGTCTACTTAACCTTAATTATATCTCTAAATACCCTATCTCAAAATAAAGTCACAATGAGGGTTATGGCTTCAATGTATGAACTTTAAGAGGACACAAATTCATCCATTTCAGGAATATTATACTGTTGGAATTTTCTTCTTTAGGAGGTAAAAAAAATATGTTAGGAATGGACAAGAAACATCTCTCCTAACCACACAAATAAAAAGCCAATTTTTCAGTTGCTTTTTTTTTTTTTCAACTCAAAAGACTTAACTGTAAAAATTTGGTCAAGTAGGCTCTGATCTCCCCTGAGGGAATGTGCAGTCCATCAGGAAAGCCTGCTTTTACCTTCTGCTTTTGTAATACTATTCACTTCTCCTTTAGAAATTCTCCTGGCACCAAGAAGGCTTTTCATTAAGAGATTTTGAAATGGATAAGAAAAGTATAATAGTTAAAATAATTTGAATACATTTCTGTAATCAGGGCTATTTTCTAGTCGATTCTACTATGAATTATTCTCAGTTATAATGTCCAACATGTCAAAGATCTACAATGAGATCAAATGTCAACATTGAAACAGTTCAGTAATAAAAGGCTAATATTCATGTGTCCTGAATTTGACTATGTATGTCTTCTCATCACAAAATTCCCAAGCAGAAATTAAATATGAAATTCTCCTTGGGAATTCCTCAAATCCAGACAAATGAAAGTACAAAATTATTAAATAGAGAAATACAGAAAGTAAAGTCTAAAATACAATTATTTTGCCATGTGAATTAAAAGCCAAAAAATTTAATGTCCCAAACAATCCAATAATGAGGCTTAATATAATTAGTCCAAAATAGCTGAATTCTCAGTATCTTGATGGATTTGTTTGTTTCATGTGGCCTGGACTGTCTTTCTGTTGAAATAACTATGACACATCCAGAGCCCAGGAATTGTATTATTTTAATAAAAAGTCTCTTTATTTTCTTATTTTTTTAAGTAATAAAAAATAATAATACAACACAGACATGAGCATGGTACTGTGCTCAAAACCAACCAAAGACAGGAGGATACAGTCATTTCTAGGTTTCTCAAAATTGAGCAAGTAGAGGTAATAAAGAAGACATCAGAGTTTTAGTTGTGGCTAAAGAAATAATTGATGGAGAAAGTCATTTTCCAGGGTGACATTCCCCCTCTGTTGTTATCAAGATTCTAGTTATTTGAACCTACCCTTGACAAGGAGAAATTTTCCATTGCATGTGGATCTATGACTATCATATCGAAAGGTTCATCTCAAAGGGTAGTGTCTAAGACATGGCATATGAGAATTGTCTACTTTTTTGCAAAGTATAAATGAGCCATGGTAACAAACTGGCTGTGACTTTTTTTTTCCTATTTGCATACTTAAAGCCATTTAATTTGCAGTTTCCTTCTGCGTTTCTTGTTTTAGAAGTCCAGTACTAAATTAAGTAAGAGTTCTCTGTGGTGACAACACCAACTCTCCCATAAGCATTTGTTTTTTAGTTCTATGATACAATTCTGTTTCTGTTGTGAGACCAGACTAAGGACATTTTCTCCATCACCTCAACTGTATTTCAGCTACAAAAACACCTTCAACACTCTCGTGTTCTGACACTACTGTTGATGCTTCTGGGTTAGGTGAAGACCTATGCCAGGGTTTTTTCATCTTCCAGATAATGTCTCTCCTCAGACTTGAATGCTCTGTGCTCTAAATAATATCTTATTCTACTATATGTTTTTTGCTCCAACTTTCCATTCATTTGTGTGTTTGTGTGTTTCACTCCTCTTCCTTCCCTAACTTCTACTGCTTTTTTGTATCCATTCGGAAGTCTTGGCTCAGTTAGTATAATTTAACCTGATTAAATCACTCTTGACATTCTCTGACATAGGTGACATCAATTACAATGTGTTCTCTCCCTGTACATTCCCTTTTCTCACTGGCCCAGACATTCATTTCTCTAAATATATGTTAATCAGTGATTTCAGAGACTGCAGAATTATTCACTTTTCAAACAAAATGTATTGACCTTTTTTTAATGAATTAGATAAACCCATTTCAGAGGTATTCTAGCAAACTAAATTCTTAGCTGCACTGAAACAGCATGTACTATCATCCTGCCTGAATTTCTTTTAGTGTGTAGCTATAATCATTCCCACATGCTCTTGATAACAGACATAGCAGATATAGGTATGTACATACATACACACATATGAACCTTTGTGAACTCAGGCACATTTAACTAAAGCAGCACACACACACAATAACAAAATTAATTAAATGTAATATTAAATGTCTAAGAATGATTTATAAACTTTTATCAGAGCATACCCTATTTTATTTTGCCTGGAAGAAGTAGAATATCTGCATTCTAACTATTTGGTAAGAATATTTATCTTGAACTACTGCTTCTTAATAACTTTACAAATCCTCATTGTGACAAATGGTAATAGAGGGAAGGGGGTGTGATATAATCTGAGAAAATCCCAAAGAAAACGTAGTCAGAGCAAAGGAAAGGTGTAGTCAAGGGTTCCTGCTGTTCCCCTTCTAGTGCTTCCCATCCCAAAGGAAGATTGAAGAGGGTCTAGTTGAAGTATGCCTTCTTTATTTTGTTTTGTATTGTTTTCACCTGAAGGAGAATGGCAAAGCCAGAAAGGAGAGAATTAAGACAAACATATGGACTTTGCAGCACCTTGAATGGATTTCGAGTCGATCATACTCAGTGATCTATCATTGAAAAGAAAGAACAGAGTCCCATATGTTCTCACTCATAGGCAGCCCTTGAACAATTATCATAATACTATAAGAAAGGGATTAGCAATAGTGGGATATTTCCAGGGGAGTGGGGTGGGTTTGGCAATTGAGGGAAACTGCTAGGGGAGGGAGTGGCACACCTCAACAACAAGTGTACCTGCATGATCAACATTTGTATACCTAATCCTGAATTATACCCCACATCTTTAAAATTATAAAAAAAGAGGAAAATAAAGTTACAGAAGAAAAGTTATATTAGGTTGATACATAAGTTCATAGTGTCTGCTTTTGACATGGTAACACTGTGGTGTTTGGAGTTTATCATTTGTCATTTGGAGTGACTGTTGTGCTTGTGCATATGCCTTGCATTTTGCAGACTTGAAGAAAGTTAGTGCTATTTGTGGGTCAAAGAAGATGGAATATCAAGTGGAAAAAAATGAACACTTCTGACATATTCTTATGTTTGTGTTTAAGAGAGGAGTAAAGGTAGTGGAAGTGACTGAAAACATTTGTTTCCCAAATGTTCTGTATGGGGAGAATGCCACTGGGGAAAGCACAGTAAGAAAATGGTTTTGTCATTTCAAAGAGGGCCAATTTGACCTGAGTGATTCTCCATATTCAGGAAGACCACCGTGCTTTGATTAAGACCATTTAAACAGTTTGATTCATGATGATCCACGTCAGTCAATCTGAGAATTGGCAAATATGACCAATCATTATATGACATTTGCATTCCATGGGCAAGAAAAAACCACTTATGAACTTATGCATCAACTCAATACCTTATAAATCAGATGACTTTTAATATCTTGAAGAGATCCAAGTAAAAACTACAAGAATTATTGTTTGACTAGAGAATGTATTTCAATGAAAGCTCATATGAGATTCATTTTGTAGTCCATCCTCTAAGATTTCGAGTCAACAGTGTACCTTATGAATGCTATATTGTACCTTTTATAAAAATCATCATCCTAGACCTCAACAATAAGTTAACTTTTGCTATATCAGCCTGATAATTGGATTAAAAAAACTAAAGAAGTGAGGGACAATTACACATAAACTATCAGGATTCTGAAATCAATGACAAAGTCAGTGTGCATTATAGCAATATACTGATGTAAAAACTTAATTTTGGGAGAGATTATATGCTTTGTAACTAATGTTTCAAGTGGAGAATCAGACATTTGTGGTCAATAAGTTAGGAAGTCTAAAAACTCTTGGGACTTTTTTTTTTTTTTTTTGAGTTAGAGTCTCACTCTGTCAGAGTGCAGACTGGAGTGCAGTGGCCGCTCCCGGCCACCGCAGCCTCAACCTGCTGGGCTCCGGTTATCCTTCCGCCTCAGCCTTCCAAGTAGCTGGAACTACAGGTGCGCGCTACCACATCAGGCTAATTTTTTTGATTTATTGTAGAGATGAGGTTTACGCCAAGTTGCCTGCGGGCTCAGGCAATCCACTCACCTCAGTCTCCCAAAGCGCAGGATTACAGGCTGAGCCACCGAGCCCGGCAGGATTTTTCAAAATGGAAATGTATAATGAACTAAGCTTTTATGAGCATTCCCCAGCAGCCTAAGATTTTTTGTTTGTTTGTTTTTGTATTAAGTGCGCATGTCTTTATCCATCAGTATAAGACCTAACAGGTATCCAAATTGCTAGAGTAGGTCACTTATAATCAAATCTCAAAAAGATTATCACACTTCTTCTTTCCAGAGGTCAGCAAATATTTTATTTATCACTGTAACAGTCGCTTTGGTACAAGGAGTGGATTAAATTATTGACTTAACTAACTAGGACCTTACCCTGGGAAATACAGTTCTCTAGAAGAATCAGACATTTTAGTTGCCACCAGGGGAAGGATGTGATTGACAAATGGCAGTTGTCAAATGTTAAGAATATGCCAAGGCTGCTGACCTGTGCTGTAGATGGAGACTAGATTTTTCTTGGAAATGATTTTCTGATGAGGCTTTTGATTATTGAAACTCCATTCATATACAAGCTAATTATTATTGGCATCCTGAAATTATTATTGGCATCCTGAAAATATTATTGGCAAGAGAATGACAGGAATTGATACAAATATCATCATTATAGCTATAGTATGTTACAGAAATGCACCAAAGGATAGCAACTTCATCTCTTCAACACCATGTGGGGTGAGTCGTAGGGTTTGGGAGATCTTGCAGGTGTTATCACTAATGATGCTTTGTGATAAATAATACAGATGATAAAGTTGTAAAGAACGGACACCAAACATTTCTAAAATAATTTAGTTTAGCATCCACATGAGGGAAAAATAAACTTTTAAAAGTAAAACTGAGTATTACATATTGTATTTATTCTAATTTTCTTCAAAATATTTAAATATTTGGTTTCTGTA
Organism: Tarsius wallacei; assembly: GCA_963574415.1. NCBI lineage: Eukaryota > Metazoa > Chordata > Mammalia > Primates > Tarsiidae > Tarsius > Tarsius wallacei. The sequence goes on along the minus strand of CAUYQG010104284.1, from coordinate 17,522 downwards.
AATGTAACACCATGGTGATCAGGAGCCACATGTAGCCTCAGATTTAATTTAAATTAATTTAAATTGCAGATAGTTTTTAAAAATATGTGATTTATGCAAATATGTATAATCAGAGAACCATCAAATTGAATCATGTCATTTGGCCTAGTATAGAATTGTTTTTATTGAGCTAAATTTAGTTTAATTCATATGACAAATTTGAAAGATTTAAAAGATACAGTTCTATTACGCCTGTATTTTTTTATGAAATGGTGCTGACATTATTTATGAATTTATACTATTTTATTTTTATGATAATGTATGAGAGATTTTTTTCAGTAACTGTAATAGAGTAATTGTATCTCTTCTTCAGCCAAAAGATGTTTTTATATTATGAATATTAGAAATAATGTCCTAATCTTTTCCCATTTTCTATAAGGGAATGGAAATTCCAGAGTCAAGTTAGTGGGTCTACATGTCTCCCTTAATACAACCTACAAAGTCATAACCTGAAATTGAAATGAGCTAAATCTGTTAATAAAATCAAATTGCTGGCAAAATAATAGTATCAACCAGTTTACTCCATTTTGTTTAAAACTTCCATCTTAGTTGCCTGCCTGACCTAAGAATCACTCCTCAATGCCTACATGCGATTACAATAACATTCCCATGACCTCTGATCCCCAGCTTTGTCCTCTTTGGGCAAGTTGGGCTGACCGTTTCCTGCTGACTGTTGCAAGACTCCCTAGCCACAAGTTCCAGGTAACTGTATGCTTTGTTAACTGAAATAAAATGCAATGCTTTGGAAAACCCCATTGTTACATTTTCATATTTTGCTCTTATATTTTGTTTTTTTGTTTGTTTGTTTTTGTTTTTGTTTTTGAGTTGGAGTCTCACTCAGTCGCCCAGACTGGAGTGCAGTGGCACACTCCCAGCCACTGCAGCCTCGACCTGCTGGGCTCTGGCGATCCTTCCACCTCAGCCTTCCAAGTAGCTGGAACTACAGGCACGTGCTACCACGCCTGTATTTTTTTGATTTATTGTAGAGATGAGGTCTTGCCAAGTTGCCCAGGTGGGTCTTGAATGCAGGCTCAGGCAATTCGCTCACCTCGGCCTCCCAAAGAGCGGGATTACAGGCTGAGCCACCGAGCCCAGCCTGTTCGTATATTTTGTTAGTCACCTAACCAAAGTAACTCCATTGTGTAATGATTCTTCTACCTTGTCTCTATGTAAGTGCCTTAAACTATATCTTGTTGGCAAAACTCCAGGGACTTTCCGGGCACTAGCTATACCTGGGACATGAAATAAATCAAAACTCCCTAACAATCAAAAGTTTCCATTTTGGTTGCCAAGTTGTTAGTTAATGGTTGCTATGGTCACTAAGTTGCTATCTAGCCAACACTGCAAATTTTACCTATAAAAGCTTGTCACAAACTGCACTAGTTTGTCAAGAGTTTTTCTGGCATTTGCCTGCTTTTGACCCCACGTTAATAAAGAACTCATAATTAATTAGACTCGACTTGCTGGAGTGTCTCTTTCTCGCAATTCAGTAATAACAAAATCATTACCCTTTCATTATTACTATAAAAAGAAAAGATAAAAGAATGATGGTGATAGTATTAGTTGGATTAGTAGCAATGGAAATTAACAAATATGTACTGACTATCAAGCAATGGACTAAGCTGCTATCTTATCTATAGTTCTTTCTCTAGACATCGATTATTTTATCATATCACTGTCATATCATCATCACTTTATTATACTACTATTTCATAAGTAATGTGAAAATATCTGAAATAAAAAGCAAAAGACATTAGAAAGCTATTTTATTTTTCTCAAATATAATAATGTCATTTAAAAAATTATCCTTATCTAGTTAAGAAAATTAAAAATTATTTCTATAAGCAGGCACTGTTATAATTTATCTTACAATGAATATTAGTTACTGATTGCAAAGGTAGATTCCAATGGAAAATTTTATAAACCACTGCTATGTGTTTATTTTAAAAACTACAAGTTCCTTAAGGGCAGTTTATTCTTGTCTCCACAGTGACTGTCATACTGATTTGTACAAATAAAGGACTGGTGGTCTTTCGATAAAGAAGTAAATGGATCATAGCAGTTTTTAAGGCATCAGTAGAAATTGCTAAATGAAAGAGCAAAAAGCCAGCTAAAATTAAAACTGTAGTTATAAGGTTGAAATACTGATTACATGGGGCTGTGAAAAACCAAACAACAAAAATCAGTTTTCTCCAGACAAAAGACCGAGTGTCCACAGGATAGCATGATCTTATTAATTCACTTGAAGTCCCTTTTAGGCAGAAATAATTTCCATTGAACATTTTCAGTAATGTTTTATTTAACTTCCTCCAGTAGAGCTCTTTTGATCAAAACCTGAAATGGCTGCAATCCTCGGCAGTTCTTTCTGTTGTGCTGGTGCCTCAGAGGTCACATGATGACATTGCAGACCCCTGCCATAGACTCCTATCTGTTGCCATAAACATCTCACTTGTTGTGGAAGAAGGCAATTAAAAGACGTCCATGATGAGGACGTGGGTGCTTCGAGAAGAGGTCTGAGGCTGTGCCACTGAAGGATTTATGAATTAAATTTGCCTGCTATGCTGCAGAAAAAGTGACAGCGTCTTCAGTTTACAACAGTGTTTTTAATTTAGACATGTTATGCATGGTCAGAAACAACAACAGTCATTTCCCTTGTACAAGCCTTATTACTTATAAATCATGACAGTGCCATAGCTGCATTAATTTGAAGAAATGAATAAATAGCAGTATCAAAACAACTTCTTTTTTTTTTATTTCTCATTCTCCCAAAGAAGCAGAAGTAAACAAAATAGTATTGTCAAAATATTTACATAAAACATACATAGTGATGCACAAGTTTTTAGAGGAAAGTACACTGAGGCACAATTTACTTTGAAAGGCATCGAAATTAACAAGTGATGATTGATGGATAGAGGAGTGGAAAGATAGATAAAGCAAATGTTGCATATTGTGAATGCTATTACCTAGGTGGCAGGTAAATGGATGTTCACTGTAAAATTCTGTCAAATATTATGTATTTTTGAAAAGTTTCAGAATACTATGTTGGCGACTACAGGTTGAAAATAGATTATTACAGTTAAGATATATATTTAAAGTTATGCCAAGTTGTATTTCACTGTAGTCAATTATTCTTTGAAAAGTGAAAGCAAATTGAGTTAATTGCCAATGTGCTCTCTGCATGGGGCTAGGTATTTGGAAATTGGAACTCTACGTATTCCAGTAACCCTAGATCTTTGTTTTTTGTTGTGCTAACCAATTCTACTCAAAAAAGTTAAGTTGAATGCCAGGTGGCATAACCAATCCATTTATTTTAATGAGCTTCCTAGTTAATAACTGAATTTCATACTAATCTATTACATACTAATTAATCAAAGTGATGATTAAATATAAAACTCCTTTTCTTTGACACAAACTCCTTACTAAAAATTAGTGAGGACCAAACCCTCCCTTGTATTTTATTCTTACATTTTACTTTCTTGTGTTAGTATATGTTAGACAGTATAAAGAATATAGCTGTAGGGTTTTCTATAAGTTATAGTTAGAATAATACATTTAAGAGAATGCATCAACTGTCTGGGAGATGTTTGGGTTTCCATTAACAGATAATATGTGAAATCTGCTAAGATGATATTGTGTTTAGGGCTGAAAAATATTAAGTAGGTGTTCTGGTAGCTCGAAGCTTGTATAAGTACACATTTCAGGTAAGGTAGATACTTTTCTTTAGGCAAAATAGTGATTTATAAATTAAAATTGTAACAAGATTTTCTGGAACATGGTATGGCTTGCAGAAGTTGAGACATATAGTCAATAAAGATTGCAAACTTTGGGGTAAGGAAGGTAAGACTTAAAGCCTTCTCTCACTGTTCAGAAGATCCATGACAATGAACAAGACTTGCTATATCTCTAAGCCTCAGGTTTCTCATTTACATTATTGACATAATAGTGTCATTCAATTTTACACGCTTGCAAATCATCAGTAGAGATTGCAGATATTAAACACATTCCTTAAAGCTAGGATAATAGAAATTTTTCAATAAATAATGATCACACAAAAATAATTTATGATTATTAACTAATTTCAGTAATTAATAATACAGGATACTCAAAATTAAATGTTGTTTTCATTAAAAGTAAGTACTATAAGAATCATTTTGAATTTGGTGTATAATAACACTATATAAATCCAGATTATTTAATGAAAAATGGTATTTTCATAGCTGGAGAGAAGACTGGAAAACCTAGAAGATTTGCACAGAAAGCTGGTTTAAAAAAGAATAGTTGTTTAAAAAAGAATTAGGCATCTCATTTGTCTAGGAGGTAGCATTCTCTAAGAAAAAAATTGTTAATTGAAATATACAAGTGGCTAAATTAATGTTTAATTTTTTTTATTTCCTTGGTAACTATCTTATAGGTGTTGAAAAGAAGATACTACTTTGTAGGGAAAAAAAAGTGAAAAAATACTGTATGTTTCCAAGGTTACTTATACAGAAATACGAATGCATTTTTAAAAGTCAATGAAGATTCTCATTAAAATTACAAATAATTACTTCTGCAAATGTGGATGAAGTAAAGAACAGAATAATAAGGATAGTTTACCCTGACATCCGATGTCTTAACAAGTAGAAATTTAACCAAGATATCTATTATCCCTGGAGGTAGGAAACACAAACTGTAGATTTGAGTCTTTTAAGTAGAAAATGTACATTTTCTCAATATGCTTGCCATTAGTTTATAATAATGTATTCATATATAGTAATAGTAGGCAGTAAAGTGCACTAGAATTTCATAAAATATGATTTGCCACAGAATCCAATTTTATGAGATATTTATTCCTATTGGATTATTCCTGAGGATATATTTTAATGATTAATGATATGTCATTGTATCATAAAGCAAAATAAAATAAATGCCAAAAAAATAGTTTTAAATCCAAATATATGAATTAAAATATATTATACGTTTTTAAAGTTGGTACATGTAAAATATTTTAAAATTATAATTTTATTCTTAAATGTTAAGCAAAGAAATATCATAAATGGAACTGAAAATATAAGCTATAATGACTTTTTTGTCTCATAATTAGCATCTACATGAAAATTATTCATGTAGAATAGGATTCTCATTTCATGTACATTACATATTATATATGATTTATAATTTATATGAATTCAATTATTATATTATATTTTCTAAGTAATAATAAAAGTTTACATCATAAAAATATAAAAGCTGAGGTCTTGAATCAGTGAAAAAGATTGTAAAATTGGAAAAAATAGTATTTAAAATATTTTCATTTAAAGAATATTAAAGGGATTAGAATAAATGTTTTCTGTTATGCAGCAAAACTTCTAGTCACTGCTCATCCCACAAGTACATACTGAAATGTACGCAAAACCTGTCTTTTTGTTCTGCCTGCTTGAATAAACCCAACCTTTATTTCTGAGTTCTGAAAAAGTTTTATTATTCTCTATTGCATCATACTTTCAAAAGTTGCATCACAGAGTTATGTGATGCTAGTACAGATTATAATAAGAGATCCTCCAATGTTTAACATGTCTTGTATTTTCTTAAAAAACTAAAATGATCACATTTTAGCGTTCTTTTAAAAAATGAAAGTATTTTAAATGGTATTATTTTTATTTTGCAAGTTTACATCTATATTCCTAATGAAGATTATGTTGGAGTATCCCTTCGTTGCATTAATGTTATTATCCTTTGGTTGTGAAGTTATTCAAGATTATTACATAAAAAGCACAGCATTTCATTTTTTTCTGTGCTCTGGAATTGTGAATAATAGCATAAATACATTTAAAAAATTATGGCTTTGATCTGTCAAGGCCTTAAAACCTGATGAGACTTCTAAGGCTACTATTTCATGGATAAATTTTCTCATGGATAATGCCCTGTTTTCGTTGTGTAGGAAAATTTACATTTTCCATAATAGTTTTCCATTTCACTTAAGTTTTCAAAACATATATGTAAAGTATTATATATTATTTTTATTATCTTTAAAATACCCAACAATTGTGCTTTTGTTGGCAAACTTTCTTATTTTATGTTTCAGATTTCTCTTTTTTATTGGAGAAAAGTCTATAAATATTATCTCTGAAAAATTTATTAAATGTATTCTTAATTTTTCCTATTTATTTTTCCTACATTTATTTCATAGATAGTCTTTCCTAAGTATGTGCTGAATATTCTGAAATTATTTAACAATTTTTTCCTAAAATTATTTTGAGATAGAAATATAGTGGGTTTTTGGTCTTGTTTGCTTTTTTCCCATTGTTTTATGTATTTTTATAAGCATCAGCAATCAAAAAATGTAAAATACGTACTTGCATATATGCATGAATATTAACAACTTGTAATTGTGTGGAATGATGTGGAGAAAAAATGCAAAGATATAGAAAAGAAGAAAAGACTTGCTTTATTAGCAGATTTCAAGATTTATTTTAAGGTTACATAAATTAAAATAATGCAATATTAATTTGAGGCAAGATAAATATACCAATGTAATGAAATAAAGATCCAAAATATATGCATCCATAATGCATCCATAATGAAATAAATTATACAAATGGCGTTACAAAACAGTGAGAATTTGTACATTGTTTAAACAAGTCATATTGGGACAGATGGCTATCTAGATGGACAAAAAAGAAGTAACCTAAATTTACACATAATTACACACATAATTGCATAAGTATATTAAAAGGCAACATAAATAAGCTTTAGAATTAATATTAATATGGTATTACATATGTGTTTTTGATAAGAAAAATGTTTATTTTTATTTTTTTCATTTTAAAGATGTGGGGTACAATTCTGGATTAGATATACAAGTGGTCATTGTACAGGTAAACTTTGGGCCTCCATTTGGTCCCCAGTTCTCTGGGTTTGAGATCAGGTACCTTTACTGATGTTGGGTCCCATGTCCCTCCTTCCTCTGGCATTATCTCGCTACTGCCAATCCCATTCTTATAGTATATGATAAATAATCAGGGTTTGCTTATGAGTGAGAACATGCGGTTCTCAGTTATATGTTTCTGTGATAGATCACTGAGTATTATTTTCTCTAAATCCATCCAAATTGCTGTGAAGTCCATATGTTTGTCCTTTATGACTGCATATTATTCCAACGTGTATATGTACCTCATTTTTTTATATCCAGTCTAGTTTTGAAGGGCAGTACAGTTGGTTCCATGTTTTTGCTATTGTGAATAGTGTTTCAGCAAATGTGCATGTGCAGTTATCTTTTTTGTAGAATGATTTCAATTCCTCTGGGTATATTCCCTATAGGGGGATTGCTAGGTCATATGGAAGGTCAATTTCTAGTTCTTTTAGAAATTGCCATATTGTTTTTCCATAGAAGTAGAACTAGTTTACATTCCCACCAACAGTGTAGAAGTGTTTTCCCTTTTCTCTGCATCCTCACCAGCATATGTTGTTTTTTGTTTTACTAATTGAGGACCATTCTTACTGGGGTTACGTGGTATCTTAATGTGGTTTTGATTTGCATTTTTTCTGATGATTAGTGAGGGTGAGCACTTTTTTATGTTATGTAGTGATATATAAATATATGGCTGCGCATACATCTTCTTTTGAAAAGTATCCATTCATGTCTTTTGCCCACTTATTAATAAGACTGTTTTTGGGGTTTTGTTTTGTTTTGTTTTCTTTCAACACATTTGAGTTTCTTGTAGATCCTGGATCTTATGGCTTTGTCAGAACAGTTGGCAAATATTTTTTTTCTTATTTTGTGTGCTGTCTTCCTGCTCCCTTGATGGTTTTGTTTGCTTTGCAGAAGCTTTTCAGTTTAATGAGGCTCCACTTTATCTTATCTCTTATGGCATGTACATCTAGGTCTTTGATCAGGAATTAGTTGCCTACTCTGGTTTCCATAAGGATGTCTTCTGCATTTTCTAAGATTCTTAATAGTTTGAGGTTGTTTTTTTTTTTTTTTTTTGAGTTGGAGTCTCACTCTGTTGCCCACTCTGTCGCTCAACCTGCTGGGCTCCAGCGATCCTTCCGCCTCCGCCTGGAACTACACTACCACACCCGGCTAATTTTTGATTTATTGTAGAGATGAGGTCTCGCCAAGTTGCCCAGGTGGGTCTCAAACCCGCAGGCTCAGGCAATCCACTCACCTCAGCCTCCCAAAGGCAGGGGATTACAGGCTGAGCCACCGAGCCCGGCTAGTTTGAGGTTTTATGTTCAGGTCTTTGATCCATTTAGAGTTGGTTTTTTATATGGTGATAGGTAGGAGTCCTGTTTTGCTCTTCTACATGTGTTGTGTTCAGTCAGTTTTCCCAGCAACATGTACTGAATAAATTCTCCTCTCCCCAGAGGTTGTTGATAGAGGTGTTGACAAAGATGAATCACAGGAAACTGAGGTTTTGTTTCCAGAATCTCTATCCTGTTCCATTGGTTTAGATGTCTATTTTTGTACCAATAACAGGCTGTTTTGATTATTGTAGTCTTCTAGTAAAGTTTAAAGTCTAGAGTTATGGTATCCCCAGTTTTGTGTATTTTGCTGAAGATTGTTTTGGCTATTTGTGGCCATTTATATTTCCATATGAATTTCTATATTATCATTTCCAGGTCTGAGAAGAATGATGTTGGTAATTTAATGGATATTGCATTGAATCTGTAGATTGCTTTGGGGAAGATGGACATTTTAACTCTGTTGATTCTTCTTATCAATGAGCATGGGATACTTTTCCATTTGTTTGTGTCTTCTTGGATTTCTTTGGGCAGTGTTTTCATTATAAAGTTCTTTCACTTCTCAGATTAGGAAGATGCCAAGTTATTTCATTTTTTTTGTGGCTATTGTGAATGAAATTGTGTTTTTAATTGGTTTTCTGCCTGTTTATTATTGCTGGATAACAATGTGACTATCTTTTGCACATTAATTTTGTACCTCAAGACTTTGCCAAAGTCCTTTGTCAGTGACAGCGGGCAGATTCTCTTGAATTTTCAAGGTATAGGATCATATCATCAGCAAAGAGGGATAACTTACTTTTCTCTTTTCCTGTTTGGAAAGCCTGATTTCCTTCTCCTAATTGCTCTAGCTAGTAATTCCAACACAATGTTGAGCAAGAGGGGAAAGATTGGGGAGCCTCATCCTGTTCTGGTTTTCAGGGGAAATGTTTTCAGTGTGATAGCTGTGAGTTTATTGTAGATGGTGTTTACTATTTTGAGATATGTTCTTTCTATGCCTAGGTGTTTGAGGGTTTTTATCAGAAAGAAATGCTGGATTTTATAGAAAGTTTTTCTGCATCTAGTGATATAAACATGTGATTCCTGTTTTTATATCTGTTGATGTATTTAATTACATGTATTATCTTGTGGATGTTGAACTGCCTTGCATCCTGGGGATGAAGTCTACTTGGTCATGGTGGATGATTTTTGAGATATATTGTTGGATCTGATTTGCTAGAATCTTGTTGAGAATTTTTGCATTGATGTTCATTAGGGATATTGGCCTGTAGTTCTCCTTTTGTTGTTGTTGTTGATCTTTACCAGTTTGGGTATAAGTGTGATGTGAATTTTGTCAAATGATTTGGGGAGAATTTCATCTTTCTCAATTATCTGGAATACTTTCAATAGGATTAGTATCAGCTCCTGCTTGTATGTTTTATACATTTCCACTGGAAATCTGTCTGCTCCAGGGTTGTTTTTTTGTTTTTGGTTTTGTTGTTGTTGTTATTTTGTAGGTAATTTTCTTATGGTGGAGTCGATTTCCTGGGTTGTCACTGGTCTATTTAGAATCTCAATTTCTTCTTGTTTCAATCTTGGAAGGTTGTGTAATGTCAGAAAGTCCTCCATTTCATTTAGGTTATCAAGTTGTTTCCATACAGGTGTCCATAGTAATCTTTGATAATCTTTTGTATTTCTTCGGGGTCACTTGTGATGTGGTCTTTTGCAATTCTGATTGTGTTTATTAGGGCTTCTTCTTTCTTTTTCTTGTTCATTCTGGCTAGGGGTTATCAATCTTGTTTATCCTTTCAAAGCACCAGTTTTTGGGGCAATCCTCTTTCAGGTCCCCTCCCACTTGGGAACTTTTTTGTCTTCTTAATAAACTTCTACTTTCTCAACTCTAAAAAAATAAGGACAGCTTTTTGTTTTGTTGATAATTTATATCACAGTTTTATCTTCTGTGTCCCATATTTGGGCTTTTACTTTAGTGATCTGGATTCGTCTGCTAAGTTTGAGTTTTGGTGATCTTGTCTTTTCAGCTCCCTTAGGTGATTTGTTAGGCTGTTAATTTGATCTTTCCATTTTCTTGATGTGTGTTCATAAAGAAATAAATTATTCTCTTAGAACTACTTTCATAGCATTCCAGAGGTTTGGGTAAGATAATTTCTTCCTTTATTTGTTTCCAGGAATTTTTAAAATTTCTGTTTTGATTTCTGTGTTGACCCATGAGGCAATCAGCATCATGCTGTTTATTGTATGTGTCTTTGAAAGTTTTGGGGGAGTTTTGTTGGTGTTGATATTTATTTTTATTCCACTGTGGTCTGAGAAGGTGCATGGCAGTATTTAGATCTTATGAAATTTGTTTATGCTTGTCTTATTGCTGAAAATGTGCTCAATCTTGGAGTACGTTCCATGTGGTGATGAGTACAATGTATATTCTGTAGTTTTGGGGTAAAGTGTTATGTAGGTATCTATTAAATCTATTTGGTCAAGTATCAGGTTGAAGTTCCAGATCTCTTTGCTGATTTTTTTGTCTCAATGATATATCTAGGGTTGTTAGTGGGGTATTTAAGTCCCCAGGCATAATAATATTAGAATCAATAAATATTCATTTAGTTAGTAGTTGCTTTATAAATGTTGGTGCATCTGGTTGGATGTATACATGTTTAGGAGGGATAATTCTTATTGATGCATGAACCTTTTATCATTTAGTGGTGTACTTCCATATCTTTTTACATTTTTGATACCTTAAAGTTTGTTTTGTCTGATATTAAGTTCACAATTTCTGCCTTCTTTAATGATCCTTTCATCTGTAAATTTGTTTTCCTACCTCTAACATTGAGTCTGTGTGCATCCCTTGTGGTGAGATGAGTTTCCTGGATGATGCAAACTATTGTCTTTTTTTTTTTAAACCCAGTTTGCCATTCTGTGTCTTTTCTGTGGTGCATTTAGTCCATTCATGTTAAGGCTGATTATTGAAATGTAAGTGTTTGTCCCCATTATGAGGTACTTATAAAGTTTTTTCTTTCTTTTCTTTCAACTTTTGGGTTGATGTGTGTGTTTTCAAATTTGCTGTTGCAATGAGTTCTCTGTTGATTCTGTGTTCTCCTGTTATCTTGGGAAGCACATGTCCATTCTTCTTTTTTTTTTTTTTTCTTATGTGCTTAATACTTTTTTAAGTCTCTCCTATGGAGCTTGTCTAGAAGTTGCATAATCTCTTAGAGATGGATGTCTGGGAAGGATTTAATTCTCCATCACTGATGAGGGTGTTATTGGCTGAATAGGAAATTATTAGTTGAAATTCTTTATCTTTGGGACCATTGAAAATTGGACTCCAGTCCCTTCTAACTCATAGTGTTTCTGCTGATACATTTGCTAATATTCTGGTTGGTTTTCCCCGATAGGTGATCTTACCTTTCTCTCTTGCTGCCTTTAGGATTTTTTCATGTGTGCCTACTTTGTGTAGGTGAATTACTTTGTGTCTAGGGGTTAGTCTTCTCATTTGATGTCATGTGGGGGTTTTCTGTATCTCTGGTGTTTGGCTGGTCACATCTCTGGTGAGATGGGGAAAGTTTTCTTGGATTATCTCCTGGAATATTTGCTCCAGGGTGTTCTTCATTACCCTTTCTTCTTCTGGAATACCAATCAAGCATAGGTCCGGCCTCTTCATATAATTTCCCATCTCTTAGAGGCTTTTTTCTTTCTTTCTGAGTTTTCATTCTATATTTTTTACAGATTGGATTAATTCCATCTTTTGATCTTCTAGTTCTGGGAATCTGCTGGATTAATTTTGCCTTCCATGCTTGTCATCTTGCTCCTCATTTCCTGGATGATTTTTATGGCCAAAATCTTTGTTATTTCTGCATTATATCGTGTCTTTTTTGAGTCTTATTCATTTATTTCCATCCATTTCCTAGCACCTGTGGTATTCTGAGGATAGTCATTGGTGACCACCATTGTTTGGGCTCTGAAATTTGATTTTTCAGGCATTTTCTCTTTGGTACACTGGAATTTGCCAGTGTTCTTCTGCTAAATTTTCCTCATTTGTGAGAGATCTCCTTCTTTTCTCTTTAGGTTCATTATTCAGTAGCAATAGGAGAAACTTTTACTTCTGATATTTGCTCAGACCTCTATTCTTCACTAACTAGGGCTCGGAATTTGTTCTATTTTGAAATGGATTTGAGGGTGCTAAGTTATTCTCTCTTGTAGTTTTAAGAGTTGACTAAGGTGAAGAATGGGGAGCTAGAATTTTGAAACTACTTGCAAGTTATAATTTCACTGACTGGGGTATGGGTTCCCTGAGACCACCACTTTACATGATGATGCAATGGGTATGTGTGTTTACCTCTGAGTCCAAGATAAAGTAACAGCAGTGAGGAGAAGAGAGAAAAGCAGAGTGAAATAGGACAGATAAAAAAAGAAAAAGCAGAAACTAAAGTAAAAAAAAATACAATTAAACATGAACACAAAAACAAACAAAAGAAAATGAAAAACAAGCAAAAAAAAAGAAAAACAAAATACAAATAGATCACACACACACACAAACACACACACACACACACTAAACACAAAATGGAAAAAGAAAAAAAGATAAGAGAAAAGGCTGGACATGTTGGGTCACACCTATAATCCCAGCAATTTGGGAGGCCAAAGTGAGAGATATATCAGAACTCATGGGTTCGAGACCAGCCTGGGCAACTTGACAAGACCTCAAATCTACAGTAAATAAAAAAATTAGCTGAGTGTGGTGGTGCATGCCTGTAGTTCCAGCTACTTGAAAGTCTGAGGCAGAAGGATCGCTGAGCCCAGCAAGTTGTGGCTACAATGGCTGTGAACATGCCACTGCACTCCAGCCTGGGTGACAGAGTGAGGCACCAACTCAATAATAAAAGAAAAGAGAGAAAAAAAAGATTCAACTTGCACAAATACATTCATACACACATTAAACTAAAAAAGAGAAGATCAAAAAAACCTGCAAGATGAACACTCAATCATTCTCACAAACACATAATCAAAAACCAAAAAGTGAAGAGTAAAAAAGAAATAAAAGAAAAAGGAAATAAAAATGAAAATGCAAACCTAACCCTCTCAGCTGCTCACAGGTAAGCTCCTCTTCTGTCTCCTGCAGAACTGCAATCACAGTCACAATCTCTCTAGCATATGACCCAGAGAAGGAGGATGGAGCAGTGGGGATGCATGGGGTTCTAGTCCTCCCCTCCCACCCTCATATGATCAAGGGGATCCCCTCTGGTGGAGGGGTGCAGGATTGTCAACTCTGGAGTAGAGTCTTCCTATTGTGGCTGCCTTCCATGCTCCTGGGTTCATTCATCTCAATTGTGCCCCAGCAGTGTGGGTCTGATGTTCAGAACATTGCTGGGGAGTTGGGATTGAGTCAACCCCAGATTCACCACTGGTCTCTTCAGGGATCTTCCTTGTCCTTTTCTGGTGACACCATTTGTACCATGGCTAAATCCTGGTAGGGTGTGAAGAAGCTGAGACTTAACACTCATCCTGTCAATCCAAAGTTTGTGTTTTCAAGATATTCGCTCTGAGTCATGATCTGTTCCTGAGTAGTTTATCTGCTTGTCACAGAGATCACATATGTGACTTTGTGGTAAGCAAGTTGAAGCACTTACCTGCCCAGTTTCAAGATGGTGGCAGGGTGCCTGTTTCATCTTCTCCAGTGGAATTCTGCCTCTGGCTTCCTTGCTGCACTCCCTCCAAAGCCCTAAGACTGCCAGTGTCCAGTCTTCACAGTGGAGGCAGTGCCTGAAGCTGGCAGTCATTCCTAGCAGCATATTCCCAGGAAGGGCTTAGGTGATTTAAAAAAAAAATAGTGCTCACCTTCTCTGCCCTGGGAAGCACTAGGGTCCAAGCAGAGTAGCTGTGTCACCAACCACCTCACCAGGAAAGTTCTGGCCACTGGCACCTGGGTCTCCACTCAGTCAGCTTCTCACATGCCCCTTACTCACAGACACATACGCAAAATGATCCATACACTTACTCACTCACACAGAGAATCTCATAGTCTGACTGGTTCCACTGCCGTCTTCAAGACATTCTGAAAATATTTCTTACTTGACAGAAAAACACAAAATAAAGAGAAAAATGATAAATTAGACTATTTAATTATAAAAATTATATTGTTCAGATGACCCACAGCAAAAGAACTGGATGATTTCAAATGCCTACATAGAGTAGGTATCAACAATTTATAATGAATACTAAAGTCAATTATAATATTAAGTCCAAACCTGTTTTTGAGCCAGATATTCAAATAGGAAATTTACTAGGAAGGATATTTAAATAGAGATCATGAGGAATAAGAAGTGTTTCCCTGCAGTCTTCTGACTTTAATCCACATATATTTTCCTCCTCTTATCACTTGCTAAGCCCAAAATTGCTACCTAATACTTACAAACTTTTTATAAAACCTTGTTTATGCTATTTAAGCCAGACCAGGACATTACAGAGAGAGAAAAAAGTTATGGGTCAATATCCACGTTGAACACAGATGCAAAAATCCTCAACAAAATATGTACAAACTGAATTCAATATGACATTAAATAGATCATTTACCACGATCAAGTGGGATATATCCTAACAATGCATGGTTGGTTCAACCTATACAAACCTATAAATATAATACACTGCATTAGCAGAAAGAAGGAAAAAAGTTATACTTCTCAATCTTCTTACAGATTATTTCTTTTGCTTCATCTTTCAGTTCATATTTATCTTCATTATCTGTTATAAATTCTTAAAAGTGTGCCATATGTTAATAGCAATCTTCCTTATTTTTCAGTAATATAACTTTTTCTTCTTGTTTGCATTTCTGTAGTTATTCTCTTGCAATTTCTTAAGGAATCGTTTGATTATTGTTTTGCATAACTGGCTTAAGCAGAAGAAAATTATTTAGTCATTCAATAAATATTTATTTGAAAACCACTTTGGGCTGATAAGTGGAAAAGCCTTGGGAAAAATGCTAAGTGACTAAAGCATACTTCCAGGTGGCTTTGCATATCTATAGTATCCTGTATTTTTTATGCATCCCCAAGTACCTTGTTATTTCATCCCCATTTATACAGGTAGATGTTACTTTGGCTCATATTTTAGTTCCCAAATAAAATAAAATTTAAGATATGTCTGCTTTGCTACTGTGTGACTCATTTGAAAAATGTATTTCTTAATGGGGTCTTGGATATGTGTATAAACATGCACACCTACATACACATATATGTAAGATAGAGTTCTCTTATAGCTGAACTGAAATAGCTGTGTGCTTACATACGCAGATCCCTTGAAGTTTAAAATCTGGTACTGGCAATTGAACCAAACAAGAACAAAATAGAGCAGCTGGTGATATACAACATAGTGTCTAATGTTTGATACCCCTCTGGTGAAAATTGTTACAACTATGTTTACATGGTTTATATTTATGGCTTATACCTTATTTAACAAGTTACACAGAATGACTTGCCTACAAGATATAATAAATAGTCAAAAACAATATGTTATATAACTTCAAATAGCTAGCAGGAGCATATTGAATGTTACCATCACAAATAAATGGTAAATATTTGAAATTATGGTTATATTAATTGCCATGATCTGGAAACTATACATTATATTTGATGTATCACAACATCATTATATCCCCTTGAATATGTACAATCATTATTTGTCCAATGAAATAAAGTAAAATTTAAAAATAAAATAAGCAAATAAAAATAAAATAACATAAAACTCTGGAAATGAGCAGACCAAATCTCACTAGAAATTTTTGCCTAGGTTATACTGAAAGCAAAATTTCTCATGCAGGTTTTGATTGTTTCTAGTCTAAAGATGATGTGTGCCCTGTGTGATGGAGAAATAGTCTGGCAAGACATGCCTGAATGTTTCTTGGGGCTTCCATGTTTGCCTGTAATTTTCTCATCTACATCTGCCAAAGGCTTTACCTTGATTAAGATGCTAAGTGAGGAGGGGCCAAGATGGCGACCGGGCAGCATGGTCTGTGAGACCTCCGCAGAAGAAGACACAGAAAGACTCGGGCTCTCTCCCAGGGGGCCTGCTCCCCACACAGAACTTGTCCACTGACACCACAGAGGCACCACAGCGGGCCGGAGGTAAAAGCAGCCGCCACCCCCGCCAGCAGCCCGGGGCCGCCGCCGGCGACCCGGGGCGCGTGCCGCCGCTGGTGATCCGGGGCGTGCACTGCCGTGGATGCTGCTGACCCGAGGCGTGCCGCCGCCGCCTCCGGCGACCCAGGGTGCTCAGCTGCGGACGCCGCCGCCGGCAACCCGGGGCGCACCAACGCCGTGGACGCTGCTGAATCGAGGCATGCTGCCACTGCCGCTGCTGCTGCCAACCGAGGCGCGCCGCCACAGACGTCACTGCCGGCGACCCGGGGCGCGCAGCCGTGGACGCCACCGCCGACGATCCGGGGTGCACCAATGCCACGGACGCCGCTGACCCGAGGCATGCCACTGCCGCCGCCGCCAGCGACCCGGGGTGCGCAGCTGCGGACGCCGCCACCGACGATCTGGGGCACGCCAACGCCGCGGATGCCGCTGACCCGAGGCGCACCGCCGCCACCGGTGACCCGGGGCATGCAGCCACGGACACCACTGCTGACGATCCAGGGCGCGCCAACGCCACGGAGGCCGCTGACCTGAGGCGCGCCACTGCCACCGCCACCAGTGACCCGAGGCGCACCGCCGCCATGGACGCCGCTGACCCGAGGCGTGCCGCCGCCGCCGCCGCCGCCAGTGACCCGGTGGTGCCACTGCCACCAGCGGCCCAGGGATCACCACCACTGCTGCCAGCAGCTGGGGACCCAGCGCCACCACCGGTGTCCAGGGGGCAGCACCACTGTCGCAAGTGGCTCGGCTCGCCGCTGCAGCCAAGACACCGCTACTGATCACCACCACTACCACTGCCACTGATCATTGCAGCAGGACGCTGTAGGCAGCTCCACCCAACCCGCCACCACAAGCAGCTCGGCCCGCCCCGCCCCCGCCACAAGCAGCTCGGCTGGGCTAGTCGCCTGCGGTCCAGACACTCATCGCCATCACTGCTGCAGCCAGACATCATCATCACCACTGTGGTCCTGGAACCGTCACCGCCTCGGTCTAAATATGGCTGCCTCTGCAGCCTATGCCTGAGGTGTTCCACCCCTCCACACAGGATATGCTGAGACTTAGATCGCTGCCACTGCCACTGCCACCACAACTGCTGCTCTGACTTTCGGGTGAGCTTTGGATCTCCTCCTGTGAGCCCATCCC
>CAUYQG010104281.1:0-27742 GCA_963574415.1 Tarsius wallacei | reverse complement strand
GAGACCTCATCTCTACAATAAATCAAAAAATCAGCCGGGCATGGTAGCGCGCGCCTGTAATTCTGGCTACTCGGAAGGCTGAGGCGGAAGGATCGCCGGAGCCCAGCAGGTCGAGGCTGCGGTGGCTGGGAGCGGCCACTGTACTCCAGTCTGGGCGACGGAGTGAGACTCCAACTCAAAAAAAAAAAGAGGTTGCTCAACAGCCAGCCTTAAAATAGGGAGACTCTTTATTCTGGAATATTCCAGTGAGCTTAATCACACAAAGATCTTTCCACGTGGATGAGGGAAGTGGAAGAGGAAACTGAGAGACTGTAGCATGAGAATGCAGCCTGACGCTGTTTGGAAAATGAAGGAAGGTGTGCATGAGCCAGGGAAGTGGCTGGCCTCTACAGATGACACATAAGGACCTGGACTCTCTCCTGACCCTCCAGGCAAGAATGCACCCTGCTGACACCTGGATCTTTGCCTAGTGAGATGTGTCAGGCTTCTGATGGACAGAACTATAAGATCATAAATGTGTATTGTTTCAGGTCATTATGTTTGTAGCAATTTGTTGCAGCATCCGTAGAAAGCTAATACAGTTATCATGCTGTAGCGTCACACATTGCAGCTAGAGAGGTACTGAGATAACCTTGAGTATGAACATCCTCAGATGCTTAAGAAAGTAGCTTAAAGACTAAACAAGGGCTGGGTGCCGTGGTTCATGCCTGTAGTCCCAGCAACTTGGGAGGCAGAGGTGAGAGGATTGCTTGAGTCTGGGGAGTTCTAGACCAGCCTGAGCAACTTGGCGAGACCTCGTTTCTACAATAAATTAAAAAATTAGCTAGACATGGTGGCATGTGCCTGTAGTTCCACCAGTTACTTGGGAGGCTGAGGCAGAAGGATCGCCTGAGCCCAGCTGGTCGAGGCTGCAGTAGCTGTGACTGTGCCACCGCACTCCAGTCTGGGCAACAGAGTGAGAGACTTCAACTAAAGAAAAAAAAAGGCTGAACGAAATCTGGTTCAATCCGCCTTATCAAACAGGAGCACGTTTTCAGGAACTGAGCTCTGTTATCTGTGTTCATGGACACTTCAAGAAATAGCAGTACGCTGCCCGGCAGTCACAAGCCTGAAGATCGCCGGGCAGGGGTACAGCTGTAAGAACACAAAGGAAACAAGAGTTGCACTTGGTTTTCACACAGGCAGACTTTTATTTCTATGATCTCTTTTGCCTGAGTATAAGAAATCTTGTACGTTTTTTAAGACTATGGAATTTTCTCTTTTGAATTCTTCAGCATTCTTGCATGAGGCTTGGTGTTTCTGACGTTGCCCTTCATATTAGAGATGGTGATTCTGGCAGGAGGCACACTCTGCCAGGTGCTTGATGCCTGCTTATTCCATCACAGATTGAACAAACACTTATTTGGCCCTGACTGTTTGCAGAGCCGTGTGCTAGGCAACGTCCGCAGCAGGCAACAAGCCGCATCTGGCTGTTGTGTCACAGAGCTCAGTCTCAGCGGGATGCAGATGTGTGCAGGTCACGACAACACGGGGTGTGGGGCAGAGAAGGATATTCTGCTGAGGGCCTGCTCGCGACCCTGGAGCAGCAGGGATGGCAGAAGCCAGGATTTCTAGAGAAGCCGTTCGCCTGGCGCTGGCTGTGAATGGCTGCTCTGTGTCTGCAGTAAGAAGGCTTGTTCATGCTTGTGTCTCTTTCTCCTGTTCAGCTTGATGCCGTCATCAGAAAGTCACCCTGTTCCTGACTGTAAAAGGGCATGTTGGCCTTCCAAAAAAGACTCATGAGGGAGAATTCAAAATATCTTTCAAAGTCATGGCTCAATATGTTTTTGAAACTACCATACTGATGGTTTTGGCTTTTCATTTTTATTTTTATTTTTATTCTTTGAGTTGGAGTCTCACTCTGTCATCCAGGCCGGAGCACGGTGGCACGCTCATGGCCACCCCAGCCTCGACCTGCTGGGCTCTGGCGATCCTTCTGCCTCAGCCTTCCAGGTCGCCAGATCTACAGGCGCCTGCTACCACACCCAGCTAGTTTTTTATTTATTGTAGAGACGAGGTCTAGCCAAGTTGCCTGGGTCGGTGTCAAACCCGTGGGCTCAGGTAGTCCATTCGCCTCGGCCTCCCAAAGCGCTGGGATTACAGACTGAGCCACCGAGCCCAGCCTATATTTTCTTTATGTCAAAAAAAAAATCATACCCTATGTTAATTTTTGTATTCTTTTTCACTTAATCTTACATTCTGAACATTTTTCAGTGTCATTTTTAAAGATACACCTTTTAATGATATATTCAAACAAATGGACCTCTGATTTATTTGTGTCCCTCTTGCTAGACAGTGGGTTACTTCCAGGTATCATTCTTGTATATATGTCTCTGTGTACCTTATTCATTCATTCACTGCTTCACTCATTCATTCAACAAATGAGTGTTGAGCACCTCGGCCTCCTACATAAAAAAGTAAACAGGACAGACACCAAGCTCTGCCTCACGAAGCTTATCGTCAACCGAGACAGATCATAAATGAGTATTTACATAAATAATCACTGCACTCATAACAAGTGTCAGTAGGAACAAGCACAGACAGCCACAGAGGCACAGATGAGGGCCTGAACTGTCAGGGAAGCGCTCCTGGAAGAGCATCTTCAGCTGAGCCCCGGAAGAACTCAGGACTGGAATGCACTCGATCCCAAGTCAGAGATGGAAGAAGGGGTTTTCTTCTCTGCTCCTCGCTCCTCCTTACCCTTCCCACAGCACAGGCAGGCAGCGTGTCGGTGGACCTTGCTCTCTGGGTGCCTGTGACCCCGGGGCAGGCTCCCGCCTGCTGTCTGCTCACAACCAGTGCCACCCTCTGTCCCAGCCCCACTGAGAGAGTGAAGGCACGGAGGCAGCTGGGCCAAGGGACTCCTGTCCGGGTAGGGCGCAGTGTCTAGAAGCCAGAGAACCCCACTGGACCTGGCTGGCAGAAAGAGAGGCCAGCCATGACCATGACTGCAGGCCTGCTCCGATAGGGCCTGAACTCAGCTGCCGAGTTAGTGTAGCATGGTTGGGGCCACCACAAACACCAGTCACAGTGCCTCCCCGCATACTTTTCCCGAGCAGAGCTGCTCTCAAAATCACGGGTCACTCTTGTTTGCAAGACCAAATTCAGAGGACAGGTGGCTATTCAGGGGCGTCTGTGTGTAATATACGTTGGTAGTGTGAAAGCCAGAAGCCAGTTGAAAACATTCATTGCCCTCGTCCCATGCCTGAGGGCAGCATTACTTATAGAGAGTCATGTGTCCACCTTGCCAGGGAATCTTCAAAACCATTTTCTGCGGGAGTGTTCCTCAAAGAAATGTGTACACAGAGAGAACTTGAGAGAATTTGAACTTCAGGAAATTGGGACATGCAAAGCTTAATTATTTGGAGATGACTGGGAGAAATATCAGTCTGAAAGACATCCACCTAATTTAAAAGGAATGTAACTTGCACTTGCGGAAGCGTTAACACTAAGTCTCACAGCTAACTGGCCACTGCCACTAGCGGTCCCGCCTGCCAGACTTCAAAGAACAGATGAGAATCCCTTATAACTAGACCTTGAGTGGTGTGATTTGTAACACATGACACTTAAGTGCTTTGAAATATGAATTCTCTTTAACAGATTAACTGCAATGACCTTTGACATACTATGCATCTGCTTAGTGAATTCTTTCTTAGCACAAAAGAAACTCCAACCCGTTTATAGGCTAAACTTTTATCAATTCCAGAGTGGCAATGCCCAAAGTAGTGCGAAACGCAAATGGTAGTCTCTATCCAGAGACCTTGATGTCCAGGATGCAAATTAATAACGGCTTATGTACCAGCTATTCCCTGTGATGCTCTAGAAAATCCAGTGTTGACATGTGCACTAATCCTAGCAAGGTTTCTCAAAAATACCTTTACAGAAACTTCAAAGTCCATATACTCTTGGCTGATATCAGCGGACGCTCACTCACATGTTTCACCCAGAGATGCAGTCTGAGTCCACTTTGGGACCTCGCTCTTCTTTCTAACAGTTCCAAGGTGGGATGGAGAGGGAGAAAAAGTGTCAGTTGCAAAATCAGGCTCTGACTCGATCAACTTTTGCCTTTTTGTTATCTGCGTTGTCCTATCGAGGCAGACTCTTTCCCAGAGAGTATTTTAAAGCCAGCCCACCCGGACTCCAACATTAGTAAATTGATAACCCTTTGGGAATATGCCATCCCTTACAGTTCTCACAGTGCTTTCCTGCCCGTGATCTTGTGAAAGCTCAGCGCAACTTGTGACCACCAGCCTCCGCTGCCTGCTCACCCAGGCCTGGGTCATTTCACTACAAGTGGGGAACACATTTCCTGGCCCTCATGGCCGCTGAGCGGCCGCACTGGTGCATCCTCTCTCGGCCTCAGTCGACGTCTTCTGTCGCTCCTTCCAAGGAGTGGCTCGGTCCTCTGTGACGTGCTCTGTTCCTAGTGAACACATGCTGGGGAGTCTCAAAGCTCACATTTTCATCAAAGTGACTTGGTACTTTGGTCTCAATAAATAACTGCAGTTTGTGTGTGTGTGTGTTCCCCAAAGAACAGACATCAGCCTTACCAAGACAGGGTACTAAAAAGCTTTCACAACTGTGCCCTTTTAGGAAAAGCAGCTGCCTCAGGTCTTCCCAAGCAGGTTCCTTTCTCCACGTGGTTCTCGGTCCTGACTGCACGAGAAAATCATTTGGGGAGTTTTTAAAAACCCAGATGTCATAGGCCTGTTGGCTATTTTTGTGTCTTCTATTGAGAAATGTCCATTCAGATCTTTTGCCCATTTTTAAATCAGACTTTTTTTTTTCTGTTGAGTTGTTGAAACTCCTTACATATTCTATTAATCACTTGTCAGATGTGTAGTTGGCAAATATTTTCTCTTATTCTCTGGGTTGTCTCTTCGCTGTGTTGATTATTTCCTTTGCTTTGCAGAAACTTTTTAGCTTGATGTGATTTCATTTGTCCATGTTTGCTTTGGTTGCCTATGTTTTTGAGGTCTTACTCAAGAAATCTTTGCCAGGACAATGTCCTGGAGTGTTTACTCAATGTTTTCTTCTAGTAATTCCGTAGTTTCAGGTCTTAGAATAGAATGGTAGTGAGGAGGGAAAGGGTAAAAAGGAGAAGGTTAATGGCTACACAAACACAGTTAGGTAAAAGGAATAAGATCTAGTGTTCAGTAGCATCACAGGGCAACTATAGCTAACAATAAGTTATTGTATATTTCAAAATAACCAGAAGAGTGGAATTGTAATGTTCTCAACACAAAGAAATAATAAATACTGGAGGTGATATACTCCAATAATCCTGATTTGGTCATAACACATTGTAAGCTTGTATCGAAATATCATATGCACTCCATAAATATGTACCAGTATGTATTTATAATAAAATTTTTAAAAAGTAAAAAAAAAATAAAAAACCCAGATGCCCGAACTGTATCCCATACCAACTGAGTCAAAATTCCTACGAGTAGAGCCTAGGCTGTGATTTTTTTTTTATAGTCCCCGGGCGAAATGTGCAAACAGGGTTGAAAGCTAGTGCCCACAAGGGTCGATTAGGACTGTTTTGCTAACATCACTTGATAAAGATTTTTAAGAAAGGTAGGCCACTGAAACCCATGGAAATGTGACATATATTAATAATAATGGCTCTTGGATTTGCCTGGAGGTTTTCACATTTTATAGTACTCTGAGAACTCATTTTGTATTTGCATAATTAATCGACATTTATGAAATACATACCAGGGACTACACTGGGTGCTAGAACAAAAAAGGCAAAGAACACGTGGAAGTTGCCCTTCAGAGACGTACAGACCAGTGGATGAAGGCAGACCAGCACACCTCCACACGAGTCACAGTACATGGACATCTACGGAGGGAGTGATCCTGGAGACTGCTCCTCCTCTGATCCTTGAAAGATGAGTAAGAGGTCTCCAAGGAGAAGGTGGGGGAGACGGAGGCTTCGGGAGTCTCGGGCAGAAAGACGATGGAACTAGAAAGCGACCTAGTGTGCGCAGTCAATTAAGTAGAAGGAGAAGGGAGAGGTGGGGGAAGAAGAGACGCTCAAGAGGACACAGGGGACTTAAATTCCAGAGTAAAGAATTTGGGCTTTATCCTGGAAGCCGCACATACCCCTATCAATAAAAAAAACTGCACACACCTCCAATATATGGTTATGAATTACCTAAATGTGATGCTGTGTTGCTATAGTACAAGACATATGCCAAAACCAGGAAGTTTCCAAGATTAAAAATAACCACAAGTGGAAATTCTGACATCATCCTTCTTCACCCCAGTGAATCATCTTGCTCGTCCCCGGAGCACACACGTTCCACTCTGAGACCACTTCAACAGATATGGAGGGCTGGCAATGTGGATTCATCTACACTCCACAGAACCCATGGGGTAGAGAGGGCAAGGAGGAAAACTGAGCCCTAGAGACACAGGGTGACTCGTGGGGTCCTGCAGCTAGTAGAAGCCCAGGGAGGACTAGGACTCGCACCCGAGACCCGGGCCAGCGTTCCAACTATTAACCCATGTCACCCTCCCTGAGTTGTACTCCTTATCACAACTTCCTGTGAAGTCAAGAGGATTTGGACGAGATAGAGCTTTGCGTTCAATGATGGAATCCTTACCTGAACATGAGAGGAATTCTGACAGAAGGACCATAAGACATTATTGGGATGAGATTGAGGACTGCTGTATTGAGATTGATAGGGGAGACATTTGTGTGAAATGAGTGAAAATAAAATAATATTAGTTAACAGAGAGTTATCATATGCACATAAGAGTGAACTAACAATTTTTAAAGAAGGCAGTATGGCATAGCATGGAGAGAGCACTGGCTTTAGACTCTGGGTACCTGAGTTTGAATCCTAATTCTGCCATGTAATATGCTTTGCAGGAACTTGGGCAGTTCACTCAAGCTTGCTCGTCATTGAAGTGGGGTTAGATAATTTTTACTCCATAAGACATGTGAATATTAAATGAACTCTCAATAGATATTCTTTTCTTCCCTTTCCTCAGCAAATAAAATACCACAAATTGTGCTAACCACTACAATTGAACTGAACACTGCATATAATTTCAATCTTGGATCATGCAGAAAGCATTTTGGGAAATTCCATTAAATCATTACCATACATTAAAGAAATGTTTGCTTTTTGTTGAAAAAGGTGTTGACTAAGGTAGCTTTTTTGTACATAATAATAACTACCATTTATTGGGCCACCTAAGTGTCCAAGATTTTAGTAGTTAGTATACATATAACATTTCATTTAATTTCGCAGCATAATTTACAGCAAATATTATGCTAATTCTATAAAGGAAGTTCATTGGTAGAGGACCCACCAATAGAATCCAGTCCTATTTTTCCAAAGTCTTTTCTGTTAACTATTGCATTTGGTTAAAAGGTATTTATTTAAAACCTCATTCACAAACTCTTTCACAGAACACTAGCTTCTTGAGATATTCATTCAGGAGTCAAGACTTTCCTACCAAATTTCCCAACAAAGAAAATCCCAGGGCCAAATGACTTCACTGGTGAATTCTACCAAACATTAAAGAAGAATAAATGACAATCCTTAAATTCCTCCAAAAAATTGAAGAAGGAGGATACTTTCAAACTCATTTTATGAAACCAGCATTACCCTGACACTAAAGCCAGAGAAAGACATCACCAAAAAAGAAAGCTACAACCAATATCCCTGATAAACATAGATGTAGAAGTCTTCAACAAAATACTAGTAAACAGAATTCAACAGCACATTAACAGGATTATACACCATAACCACATGGGATTTATCTTTGGAATGCAGGAATGCTTCAACATATGGAAATTAATTAATGTGATATACCACGTTAACAGAATAAAGAATGAAAATCACATGATCATCTCGATAGATGCAGAAAAAGCATTTGATAAAATCATCATTATTTCTTTTTTTTTTAGATCATCTTAACTAGGCAATCGAAAGACTTATACACTTAAAACTACAAAATATTGAAAAAAGAAATTAAACATGACACAAACAAATGAAAAGACATCCCATGTTTATGGATTGGAAGACTTAATATTGTTTAAATGTCTATACTTAAAACAATCTACAGAGTCACTGCAATCTCTCCCAAAATTCCAATGGCATTGTTAATAGAAATAGACAAAATTCTAAAATTCATAGCCAAATCAATCTGGAGAAAGAAGAACAAAGCTGGAAGCCTCACACTTATGACTTTAAGGTATATCACAAGGCTATAGTAATCAAAATAGTATGGTACTGGCATAAAGACAGACATATAGACCAATGGAACAGAATACAGAGCCTAGAAATAAATTCCTGCATATATAGTCAACTCATCTTCACCAAGGGTGCCAAGAATGCACAAGAGGGAGGGATAGTCTCTTCAACAATTGTTGTTGGGAAAACTGAGCATCACATGAAAAAACAAGGAAATTGGGCACTTACCTTATTCCATACACAAAAATTTATCTTTGGTTATTTTGTATTTCAAGATTTAAGGACAAGATCTGAAACTGTAGACCTACCAGAAGAAAACATAGGAAAAAAGCTCCTTGACAATGATTTCATGGGTGTGACACCAAAAGCACAGGCAACATAAATAAATAAATAAAATAAAAACAAGTAGGAAGCAGAACTACATGAAACTAAAAAGCTTCCGCACAGCAAAGGAAACAGTCAACAAAGTGAAAAGGCAACTTATTGAATGGGAAAAATATATTTACAAACCATATATCAGATAAGGGGTTATTCTCCAATATATATGAGGGAGAACCCAAGAAAACCAGAATTTATTTATAAAAAATTGTGTATTAATTTATTTATTTGAGTCAGCGTCTCACTCTATCGCCCAGGCTGGAGTGCAGTGGCACGCTGCTCATGGCCACCACAGTCTCAACCTGCTGGGCTCAGGCGATCCCTCCTCCTCAGCCTTCCAAGTAGCTGGAACTACAGGTGCACGTGACCATGCCCAGCTAATTTTCTCGATTTATTGTAGAGATGAGGTCTCACCAAGTTGCCCAGGCTGGTCTCAAATCCCTGGGCTCGGGCAGTCCTCTCACCTCAGCCTCCTAAAGTGCTGGGATTATAGACGTGAGCCACTGCACCTGGCCTTATTTATTCTTACATGTCTAAATTTCAGTTGCCTTCAAAGTACTCTTCGTGTGATGCAATACACCTATTGAGATGCTTTTTCTACTGCCCAAAACAGTTTTTGAACTCGTCCATTTTGACGCCTTTGAGTGCTTCTGCCACTTTTTGTTTCACCTCTTCCACATCGGCGAATCGTTTCCCTTTGAGACCTTTTTTCATCCGAGGAAACAAAAAACAGTTGCTCTGGGCAAGATCGGGGGAATAGGGAGGGTGAAGAACAGGGGTGATGCTGTTTTGGGTCAAAGCTGCTGAACACTCAGCGTGGTGTGGGCAGGTGTGCTCAAAAACCACCCATCATGAAATGGGCAAATGTGTTGAAAGCATCTCCAAAAAAATGCACTGAAGCCAAACACAGCTTCTCACAACACTGCTAGCTGGTATAGTGATGCCCATGTGTTCCTAGAACACTTACCTAGCAGGGAAGCCTGTACTACAAGGGGCCCACTCTCCAAAAGATAATTACGGGGTCTTAGGGTCTCCCTTCATACAAGGAATTCTTACAGTTTTTATAAGAAATTCCTCAATATTTTAAAAATCAAATAACCCGATTTTTTAAATGGGCTGAGGACTTGAGTTGACATTTCTACAAAGAAGATATACAAATGGCCCAACAGATATATGAAAAAAATTCTCAATGTCACTAATCATCAGATACATGCAAATCAAAAGCACTATGAGACCACCTCACACATGTCAGGATGGGTATTATTAAAAAAAAAAAAAAGTCACTAGGAGTCAAGGATGTGGAGAAATAGAAACCCTTACACATTGTTGGTAGAAATGCAAAGTGGTGTAGCTGCTATAGAAAGCAGTATGGAGCCTCCTTTAAAAATGAATATAGAACTACCACATGATTCAGCAATCCACTTCTGGGTATGTATCCTCCAAAAATGGAATCAGGATCTCAAAGAGATATTGGCAGTCTCATGTTCATAGCAGCACTATTCACAATAGCCAAGGTGTGAAAACATCTAAGTAAGTGTCCACTGACAAATAAATGTGTAAAGAAAACACGACATGTGCATACACAGTTGCATACAATAGGATTCTATTCCATCTTCTCAAAGAAGGAGAGTCTACGATATGTGACCACATGAGGAACCTTCAGGAAAGGGCTGTCCAGCTTTGAGACTTCTCTGGGCTGCGAGTCAAGAGGAATTGTATTGGGTCGCACGTAAATTATATAATAGAGTTAGTACAGATACATAATAAGACTTCTTTCTAAAAAATGTTTTCATTATAAAGTTTAGAAAAATGAGAACAGTATAAAACTAGTGGGAAATTTGACCTTGTTTTTATCAAACTGATCCATCAGTGTCTGGTTCAGTGCATGTGGTCGCAATTCTTAGTAAGTTCCCAAGGTGCTTGTACAAGATGTGTGTGCAAATTTTGCTCTTCGTGTGCTTCATAATTGAAAACAGCTGTTCACTAATGTATGTGCTGCCAAAAAGCAATGTCATGAATAAGGTGTGATTGTGAACTTCAACATGGAACCACGCATGAGGTCACAAAGAAAATAAACACTGAAAAATACATGATGGTAAAAGATTTGGGGCCATGGGCATGCCTGCTTTAAGACATGCTAAATGGAATAAGCCAGTCACAGAAAGACAAATACTGCATGAGTGCACATGTATAAGGTATCTAAAATTGAATGCATAGAATCAGAGAGTGCAAGTGTGGCTTCCAGGGCTAGGGGGAGGGAGGATGGGGGGTTACTAACTAACAGACATAAAGCATCAGTCAAGCAAGAGGAATAAGCCCTAGAGTTCTGCTGTACAATATTGCACCTATGGTCAACAATAATATGTCGTGCACTTAAAAAAACGTGTTAAAAAAAAAGTAGATCTCATGTTAAGTGCTATTACCACCAAAAAATTAAATAGATTGGGAATGTACACAAAGAATTAAGTCAGCCTATCATAGCTCAATTAAGAAGTTAAAAAACGTACTCGTATTATTAAAGATTCTATGAAACCCTGCAGGAAATAAATCCATTTATTTTTATTTAACCCAAATTTCTCAAATTTATTTGAC
Source organism: Tarsius wallacei (assembly GCA_963574415.1). Taxonomy (NCBI): domain Eukaryota; kingdom Metazoa; phylum Chordata; class Mammalia; order Primates; family Tarsiidae; genus Tarsius; species Tarsius wallacei. The sequence continues at coordinate 16,517 of CAUYQG010104281.1, read as the reverse complement.
CACGTAGATGGTTTCTGGAAACACATATTAACATCATGCAGAAACAAGTGTGCCATCAAAATTAGTTTGGGAAATGCTTATCTAAATAAACCATAAGACTGCTTCCATTAGACATGTTATTTGGTATTATCAGAAAGCCGAAGGCAGATGAAATATTGTTTTTCTAACTCTCTGTAAGATTTAGCAGGTACAAACCAGGGAAGATTATACGGCTCTTTGCTGCAGCAACAATTCCACACAGATAAGCCTTTGGTCCCCGCTGCCACTCCTCAGACTTGTTGCCTTTCACAAATACAAAATCGGTTTAGGGAAGACAAAACCGAAGGTATTATTACGTGGTTCAGAACATCCTGGAATTAAATGATTCCATTTAGCGTGAGCTTTTCAGAACAGCAGGAATGACGGAACTGCATACCAAACAACTCAGGAGAGAAAACATCTCATACAAGCGACTGAGACTAGGGAACGCAAGGCGTGCTCCTTAGATCCTCAGGGTTGGAGCTGTGGGCTGGTGGGGCAGTGCTGCCTACCAGGGCGGCTGCACACAAAGCCGGAAGAGCTCACGGTGCTGTCTGCGACTCCCTGTCCCCAGTCCAAAGGGCGGAGGGTGCGGAGAGAGGCGGGAGGGGTGCAGCCCCTGAAGCCAGGGCTGAGGCTGTAGGTGTGTTCCACTCTGGCATCCAGCCCTGCTGGGCAGCTCCCAGGCCACACAGGGCAGAGACAGAGCTTGTTAAGAGCAAGGTCACAGGGGTGTCCCTTCCCAGCAACCCTCAGAAGGCTTGGGTAAGTAGAATCAGCACCGACCTCTTTCTGTGTTTTCCTTAAAGAGGTAGAATTTTGGTTGACAATGCTGACAAGCCCACCAGCATCCAGTGGGGCAAGCCGAGGGCAGATGCAGCGATGGACGGCCGCACTGACTGGGGCAGCCGCGTTCACGGTGTCCTTGCTGGCAGACGCAGAAAATGAGTTGGGGTTCTCTCCCTTCCCAGGACAAAAAGAGCATGATTGTGACAGGACATCCGTACACAAGCAGTGCAGTCGTGCAGGGTGCTGCATCTCTGATTTCAGCCACCTGTCTTTGGGCGTGGAGACATGTTGGATGGGGCTGTATATCCCCAACTATACCCTGAGAATACACAGGAGGAACGAGTGTCTGTCTGTTCAGTTGCTGCACCGTATTTGCCCAGAACCTCAAATGTTATTGTGCCTCTCCCTTATTCTTAGGAAGTCATTTTCTTTTAGTACTAGGTACATTTTCGGGTCATAAAAAATGATTTTCCCCCCCCCGACCAGTGATCAGACAGACTCACATTTCTCTAATTTTAAAGTTTTACTTTAGTTGTATTTGAAATAACCTGAGTTTGAAAGCTATTGTTGCTTGGGCTCTATATTTAATGCATAACAGGGGATGTTCAACTTTATACAGAGCATTCTTCAACAACTCGAGTCACCAGCGTCCATGATGGACAGAATCAGGTTGATTTCACTTTCCAGGGTAGGAGAGTAGCCTAACAACTCTGATTATCCTCAGGCTATTGCTCCTGGTGCCTTAAAAGCCATTCCTGAAATGTCATTTTCTGTCACCGTCATCTTCTCCCAGAACTGCCAGCAGCATGGTAACTTCTGAAATGCCCCAATAGGAAAGAACAACCCCCTCCCAAAAAAGAGGAAGGTGAAAATCATGAGTGCCTGGATGTATGCCACATGATTTTTATTGAGATATTATTCATACACCATTAAATTTACTCTCTTTTGAAGTGTACGGTTCAGTGGCTTTTAGTGCATCCATAGAATTGCTTGACCACTAATTTTAGAACGTTTCTACCATTCCAAAAAGGAACCCCAGACCTATTCGTATTTACAGTCACTCCCCACTCCATCCTCTCTCTCTCTCTCTCTCTCTCTCTCTCTCTCTCTCTCTCACTGGGCATTTTATTTTATGTAAATAGAATCATACACAATGTGGTCTTTTTTATTGGTTTCTTCATCTAGCTTGTTTTCAAGGTTCATCCAGATTGTAGTTATGTATAAGTACTTCATCTCATTTTACTGACAAATTTTTATTCCATTGTAATGGCTACACCATATTCATTTATCAGTTGATGGACATTTGGGCTGTTTATACTTTTGACTATTTTTAATAATGCTGCTAGAATCACTTATGTACAAACTTTGTATGGACATATGTTTTCAATTCTGTTGGGTATATACTTAGAAGTGGAATTGCTGGGTCATATGGTAACTCTGAACTTAACTTTTGAGGAACTGCTAAACTATTTTCCAAAGTGGCTGCACCATTTTACAATTCTACCATTAATGTATGAGGATTAAAGTTTCTCCACATCTTTGACAATGTTTGTCATTGTCTGTCTTTTATGTTTTAACTATCTTAGTCGGAGTGAAGAAGTATTTCACTGTGGCTTTTATTTTCGTTTCCCTGATGACTAGTGAGGTTGAGCGATTTTTCTTGTGTCTATTGGTCATTTGCATGTAGTTTTTGAATAAATGTCTATTCAGATCCTTTTTAAATTGCATCATTTGCCTTTTTATTGTTGAACTATAACAATTAATGATCTACTCTGGATAGAAGTTCCTTGTCAGATATTTGATTTCCAAATATTTTCTCAGTATTTGAGGATTGTCTTTTCGCTTTCTTGATGATGCCCTTTGAATCATAAAAAGTTTTTAATTTTGACAAAGTCCAATTATGCATTTTTAAAATGTTGCCACTGGTACTTTTGGTGTAATTTCTAAGAAGCCATTGCCTCATCCAAGATCCTGAAGAGTTACTTCTATGTTTTCTTCTCAGCATTTCATAGTGCTAGCTCTTTCATCTAGGCCTATGATTCATTTTGAGTTAATTTTTGTACATCTTGTGAAGTAAGATCCAGCTTTACTCTGCTCAATGTGGACATCTACTTGCCTAGAACCTTTTGTTGAGAAGCCTCTGTTCCGCTCCATTGGATTATCTTGACACCCTTGTTGAAAATTAACTGATCATATAAGGGTCTATTTCTGAACTCTCAATTGTATTCTGTTGATCTGTATGTCTAGCTTTATATCTTATACTGTCTTGATTGCTGTAGCTTTGTAGCAGGTTTTGAAATCAGGAATTGTAAGTTCTCCATCTTTGTCCTCCTTATTCAACTTTTTTTTTTTTTTTTTGCTATCCTGGGTCCTTTGCATTTCCATGTGAATTTCAGGATCAGCTCATCAATTTCTACAAATAAAGGCAGCTGAGCTTTTGCTATGGATTACACTGAATCTGCAAGTCAATTTAGAGGAGTATTGCCATCTTAACAATACTAAGTTTTCTGGTACATAAATACAAGTTGTCTTTCCATTTATTTAGGTTTTCTCTAATTTCTTGCAATGATGTTTTATAGTTTTCAATATGAAAGTCTTGTATTTTTGTTTAGTCTGTTACTAAGTATTTTGTTCTTGATGCTGTTGTATAAGGAATATTTTTCTTAATTTTACTTTCAAATTGTTCATTTTCGATATAGAAAAATACAACTAACGTACTGATCTTGTGTCAGGCAATCTTGCTAAACTTGTTGATTAGTTCTAATAAGCTTATGTGTGTGTGCATGTGTATATTTCTTAGAATTTTCAATATAAAGATCATGCCGTGTGATGACCACTTATATCCCCAATCCTGAGTTGTATCCCACATCTTCAAAAGAAAGAGATCGTGTCTTCTGCAGAGATAGTTTTGCTTCTTCCTTTTCAATCCGGATGCATTGATTTCCTTTTCTTGCCCAATCACCCTGGCTAGCACCTCCATCACAAAGTTGAATCGTTGGTGTCCTGCCCAACTCTACAATTCCGGTTTTGCTCTTTTTCATAATGTCTCTTTATTAACATTCTATTTACAAGACATTATTTTCATACTTTCCTTCAATTCCTTAGAAATATTTCCTCTAATAACTTGAACATTTTTATGATAGACGATTTAAAGTCTTTGTCTAGTGAGTCCGACATCCAGGAATAGTTTCTATTTCTTTTCTCCTGTGTGTGGGCCATCCTTTGAACTCTGTACATTTTAAGGAATATAATGTGGCAGTTCTAGAAGTCATATTGCACCTTCCTCTCTGGGGTTTGTTGTTGCTGTTGCTGCTATTTATTTGTTCAGTGACTTTTCTGAACTAATTTTTGAAGTCTGTGTTCTCTCTCAGTGTAGCCACAAAAGTCTATGCTCAGTGAGCATAGCAATCAACTACTGATGAGAGATTTTTTAAAACGCCTTGCACAAACAAGTCTCCCAGACATTGCTGAGGGGCTATATATGTGTGTCGGAGTGCACCTTCAAAGCTCTAACAGGCAGTCTGTAATTCTTCCTTAGCCTTCACATTCAGCTTGCACAAAACTTCAAGATCAGCCAGAGGTGAGAGATTAGGGCCTTCTCAGTTCTTTTCTGGAAAGCCCTGCGCGTGTGCATGGTCTTCTATATACCAGGAATGTGCCAGAGTTTTTCAAAGTCCCCTGTAAACATCTCATTCTCCAGTTTTTCTAATGAAGTTTGGGTCATCCTTTTTTTAGATTTAATTAGTGTCACTGCTTCAGAAAGCTTTGATTTTAAACAACTTTGACTGTCTTTTTCAGCAAACGCCTTGGAGTTAAGACTGTTCTTCCCAAGTGAGCTACAGATCAAGGCAAATCCTGAGGAAGCAGCTTTTCTAAGGAGCTTCCAGACAAGTTAAATAGTGACAATCCTTTGGGAATGGGACTTTTTGGGGAGTGGCAAACCTGCTCCGTGCCCCCCAGTGGCTGCTAGGCTGCTCATTTTCACAGCTACCATGGTTGCAAGGTTGTGGATTTTTTTTTTTTTTACTTTTAATTTTTTTATTTTAAAGATATGGGGTACAATTCAGGGTGAGGTATACAAATATTCATTATGCATTTACCCTTGTGGGTGAGGTGTGCTCCCCCCTTCCCCAGCAGATTCCCACTACTGCCAATCACACCGCCCCGCTCCACCACCCCCCCCCCCGACTCCCTGCAGTTTCCAGCTACTGCCATCCTTATAGCATGACGATAGTTGTTCAAGGTCCGCTTATGAGTGAGAACATGTGATACTCAGTTCTTGGTTTCTGTGAAAGATCACTCAGCATTATAGACTCTAAGTCCATCCAGGTTGCTGCGAAGTTTATGATTTTGTTCTTCAAGGCTGTGGATTTTTAAGCATACCGTAGAACTGTGGAGAGGCAAATGGTAATAAGGCAAGTTAAAATGCCACAAGGCTCACTGTTCTTACTGAGATACAACCATTAAAAAAAAATGCTTTTTGTATTGTTGTAAGCTTTTGGTTTATTTCCAACGTTCCGAAAAAAGTTGATTTTGACAAATTTTGCCAATGTTCTTTCCTTTTACGGAGAAATGGATTTTCAGAAGCCCTTACTCTGCCATTCTGGAAATACTTCTCACACCACATTATTTTTAAGTCATTCAGAAGCAGCTACAGGACAAAATGCATTATATGTAACGTCTAAAGAGGGTATGATGGAGGCAGGTTGAAGAGAATTAGTGACTCTTTTGAAACAAGCCTATCAATTTATGAAATTTCGAAGTCTGCTGTATGTCAATCACTGATGTAGATGCTAGGGACACAAAATGAAAAAGGTATGCTACCACAGCGCAACTCACATTCTGCCAAAGAGGACAGATACGTAAATAACCTAACGTAACACAATGTGGTTATTTGTTAAAGTGGATAGAACAACAAATTTTGAAGGGAGGAATTGACTTGGTGGAAGGAAGCTGAAGAGAAGGTGACACAAGAGCTGAATGTGACCAGAGTTGTGGTTGCCAAAAAGAGAAGAGAGGCAGGCACCCAGGCAAAGACGGCTTCACTACTGCCCATCAATTGTTGGGACGTGATCGTGCAGGGTGATTCATGCCTCAGAAGTGGCTGAAAAGGGAGCATGAAGAAGGGCTTTGAGGAGCATTAGCTAAGGAAGGCCTTGGCTGAGGAAGACTATGACATGTAAGCTTTAGTTATTTAGGTAATGGAAAGTCATAGAAAATTTTAGACAGAGAAATCCTTCAATCATTAGCTCATTCGACAAATACGTATTGACTGTCTACTATGTGCAAGGCACTGTTCTCGGCATTGAGAACACAGCAATGAGCAAGACAGTGGTCCTGGCCTCATGGAGCTCACATTCTTGGGGGGATGGGAAGAAGAAATACAATGTGAAAAAACATGAAATATATGATGTCGATTTCTGTTGAAATGAGTGCCATGAGTTAAAGCAGGGAAAGGCATCAGAGGCTTAGAGAGGACCTTGGAGCCAGGAGGGGAGGGGTTGTGTAGGGGTAGGCAAGGAAGCCCTCTCTGAGGAAGGGAAATCAAGAAGTGAGGGAGACAGCAAGCCACCCAAAGATCTGAGGGCAGGCCAGGCTCAGTGGCTCAGCCTGTCATCCCAGCACTTTGGGAGGCCGAGGCGAGTGGATTGCCTGAGCCCGCGGGTTCAAGACCCGCCCGGGCAACGCGGTGAGAATTCATCTATACAATAAATCAAAAATTAGCTGGGTGTGGTAGTGCACACCTGTAGTTCCCGCTACTTGGAAGGCTGAGGCGGAAGGATCGCCGGAGCCCAGCAGGCGGAGGCTGCGGTGGCCGGGAGCGTGCCACTGCACTCCAGGCTGGGCGACAGAGTGAGACTCCAACTCAAAAAAAAAAAGAGATCTGAGGGCCAGCAGGTCCAGGAGGGGCAGTGACAAGTTTGCCTACCTCTAGGCGATACTGGAATTGGGTTTTTCAAAGATTGGTGAGAGGCCTGGGAAGTGAAGCAAGGGGAAGAGATGAGGCCTGGGTCAGCAAAGGGAGTGAAAGGAGTTTCCGTTTTACCGTGAGGCCCAGGGACGCCATCAGAGGATTTTAGGTAGTTCCCTGGTCGCCTGAGTGAAAACAGACAGTAGAAGGGCAAGAGCTGTCAAGCAGCCTAGTCAGCCATGATGAGGCCTGGAGGCGATGGTGTCGATGGAGCTGGTGGTGTATGCTTGGATTTGAGAGAAGTTTTCACGGTAAAGCAACAGAACGTGTTGAGGGGTTGTCAGGAGGAAGACAAAGTCGAGAACGATTTCCAGGTTGTGAGTGCGGGCAGATGGTGGCACCAACAACGGACACCGGGAAAGGAAGAGGGGCTGAGGGAACTCCAAGGGTTTGCTCCGGGCACACTGAGTTGGAGAGGTCTGCTAGCTCTGTAAGTGCACACGTCAAAGGCGAAGGTGGATATTTGGTGCTCAAGAGAGAAATCAGAACTGGCTACAAACGTTTGAGAGTCACGAACACAGAGGTGCGATGTGATGAGTCACCCGGGGAATGAGTGTAGTGAACAGATTTGTCATTGATGAATACAATATCGAGATTAAGTTACATTTCTGAGTGTCGTTTTTATGAGGACTGAGAGTAGCTCTTCAATTCTCCCTTCACAGACGCCCATCTCATCATCAGTATTTTCTGCCGCTTCATTATAAACCAATTAGCTTTGTATTGCTACTATCAACAGTGATAGCCATGCAGGGCTCCTCCAGGCAAGCAGTGGCTGCAGCGCTCTTTAGGAAATGTCATCTTTCTCTTCTGCAGAAAGCTTATCAGCTGTGGAGTTGTACATTATGCCATTCTGCTGTAGTTCATTATTCTTGACAAAGAAAGCGTCGGTTGCACATAATGGAAGCATATTTTGTGTGTTACAGGTCACTTTGGTTTGGGAAATTGTTAAGCAATCTTTTTGTGTCTCCTTGTCCCATCGGGACTTTGATTATTAGAAATTTTGGAGCGGATTCAGCATGCACATTAACAAATAATGTACTTTGCCTTCCTACTGATTGAACTATGGAAATGAGTCTGCACGATTATTGGATAATCTGTTTCAAAATAATGTCTCAATTCAGGTGGGGGAATTAGTTTCCCTTTGTGTTGGAGACTGTTCAGTGAATTGGTTCAGAAACAGAAGGGACCTCGATTCTGAATTCCTTTCCCAAACTCCCTAAAGCTTTCTTACAGAAGGAAAATTTCTTCTGACGCCATAAGGTTACCTAAGAATTAGCAGGGGGATTGCATGACTTCAAAGCAAGACTAACCATATTGACTCCACATTTGTGTCCCTAGTATGCTGGGTCTTTGGGTTGATGGTATACAAAAACAAGGTAAAATTGGCCAATGGGCAACAAAATAGAGAGGCGGAAGGTGGTTCATGGGAAGCTACTGGGGTTTCCTAAAATCAAATACACAAAGAACACTTGGAGTTAGAATGTATTTTCGAAAGTAAATACAGCCTTTTTGTATAGAAGGGAATAGAGAAGGGAAAATTGAATTCCTACAATTCCTATTCTCTACCTTACTCAACAAAGAAGCAAATGACAATAAAAACAGTGGCACTTCTTTTAGACACTGGAAAGTTACTCTCTGGTAACATGTGAGCAATAGCAACTTGGAGGGAATATTGGCACATTTAATCTTGAGACAGTAGACCCTGAGGTCGGGGACTGCACGCAGTCGCAGCATGGCAGTGCTGGCTCGGCGGCTTCCCCCATTCCAAGGAAAAACAGGAAGAGTGTCCGCGTAAGTAGAAGCCTCCAAGTCTGGGCCTACACCCGCAGCCATACCCTTGCTTTCAGTTTACAGCCCACGTGAGAACTGGACAAGAAGGCAGAGCCGAAACCTATTTTTAATGAGCGCAGAAACAAATGACTTCTTTGGTGTCCCCAGAGATATTAAGAGCAAAAAAGGACAAGGAGAAGGGAGGCATTAGAAGAAAATAAATGGCCTTGAGAAAAGTAAGCAAGATGAAAGATGAGAAATAGCTATGACTTACGGAGCTAAGTGACAGCTCTACTGGACTCTCCTTCCTTTTAATGATGAGACCAACTCCAACTTCTCCTAGTTGTCAAAGGTAGGTGGGGAATTTGTTTTTCAAATGTTGATTGGGAGCTGGAGCAGCAATTAAGTGACCAGCAACCAACTCTTTTATCAGTCATCCAAAAATGGTTCCTACACGTTCACTCTGCATTTGGAGTGTGCCCTACAAATGGGATGGCCCCTTCAAGTGGGATGCATGATTTTTGCATTTGTACATGAATAGCATGACAAAAATCATTGGAAACTCGAGCTTTAGGGAACACTGGGTTTATCAGCTAAAACGTTCTATAGCAAGCACACCAAAGCCTCCTTCCACACATCAAATAGATTATCTTGGGTTTTGAAGACCCCTGCCTTAGTTCATTTTGTGTCGCTATAACAGGATGCCCGAGACTGGGTAACTTATCAAGAAAAGATGTTTCTTTGCTCATGATTCTGGTGGCTGGGAAGCCTAAGATTGGGCAGCCGTGTCTGGTGAGGGCCACAGGCTGCTTCCACTCATGGTAGAAAGCGGAAGGGAAGCCACCACCTGCAAAGAGATCACAGGGTAAGAGAGGAAGCAAGAGAGTGAAACCAAGGAAACCAGACTCTTTTTAACAACCTTCTCCCACTTTCAGGGCAACTCATCCATTCCCTGGAGAGCTAGAACTCACTCGCCCCTGCAGGAGATCATTGATCTATTCATGAGGGATCCACCTCCATGACTCAAACACCTCCCACTGGCCCCCTCCCCCCAACATGCCACATTGGGGATCAGATTTTAACACGAGTTTTGGTGGGCACAAACCACATTCAAACCATAGTACCCTCCCCAGATATTAAGGAATAGGACCCTCAGGGAATCTCCTGTTGTATATAATAAAAACTACCATGTGTTTCTATGAATTTCTAAGGAAATTTTATCTTTACATGGAAGGCCACAAATAAGAACTTACATGTATGTGCAACATTCCCATTAAGGCCCTAAGGCAGAGTTCTACTAATGTGATCCCTTTTCTTATGCAGTGACATAGTTAGGTTTACCTCTCGGATGAAGTAATTAGAATCAGTGTACAGAGAGCAGAGATTTACGTTGCCAAAGGGAAGCCAGCCGTGAGTGCCAGTTCTGAAGCAGGGATCAAAAATCCTCGCTAAAAAGCGTAGAGATTCTCTTATATTCAGAGGTCTAGAAGAATAAGAGAATGAAAGGTTAAAGTTGTAAAAAGGAGCAAAGCATGTATGTTTTAAAGTTGCACAAAGATGCCTCTGGGGTATGATGTTATTAAATATTTATATCACCAGTAAAAATTACAGAAAACTCTAAATAATGAAAAATACAGTTCTCACACAGAAATGCTGCTCGAGGGTGGAGACGCCGGCACCGAGCAACTGTGGAGTGATTCTGAATGTGTGACAGGAAAGGACTCACTGAATCATCGTTTCCCTGTTGATATCGTGAAGTAATAAAAATCGCAGGAGCAGATAGCCCTAGTAGGAGGAAAATAATTTTGTGCAATCGTTTTTTTCTTTTACAGTCTATTCCAAACGATATAGAGTTTTGGTTCAGACTGTGTACACTATGAAAATGTAGGACCTTAAACTTTCTGGAAGGAAGGTTCTATGCTAAATGTCAAAAATGCCTTCAAATTAATCCTCATGGTTACTATCCTTATAGATGGATTTCCATCTTCATTTGCAATCACTTTCCTCAAAATAATTTCCTCCGTGAACATGTTCATTGTAACCAAACAGGCAGACTGATCACAGCCACGGGCACCTGGCAGCCCTTGGTTCATTCCCCCACCCTGAGGGCTCTTCATTCAGAGGATGGAAGGCAGCCATGGGAGGGCGATGCCCTCATATGGTGAGATGGCCTCTGAAGAGCCACACATTTTCTTTCAGAGCTCATTAGAACATGGCTGTGATTGGCAGGTCTGAGGCAGCCAGCTGAGCTACTTGAAGGAGTGGTATACCTCTACAACGTGACCACCAAGATGAATCCCAGTGGAAACAGTATCAGAAGCAAAGAGGAAAATCGTGGACTGAGAGCAAGCAATCAGAGATGACGCCTCCGACCATGATGCCGTGGAAAGTGCACAGTGGCCTCCTTTGGAATTCCACTCGACCACGAGTGTTCAGAGGGCAGGGCCTCTGTTTTCTCACCTCCACATCTGGAGTACATGCTTGGCATGTGGTGTATGCTCTGACTCACGGTGAGTCAGTGGTTATTTTTGGTCTCCCTGTAACCATCAAGTAAACAATATATACATGTTGGATCGTGGTGAAAACTGCAGTTTTATTCACTTGCTTCCATCCTCAGCTTCTGCCAGCTGATGAAACTGCTCTCTAATTCTTGTGGGACTTAATTTACTTCACACCTACTAAAACAGCAAATTTTCAGGTGTAAGATATGCATTGAACCCAGTGACTGGAAGCCCTGACCCTATGGAGAATTTGTGGCAAGTGAACCAGCGGCTTCTGGTGTAGGCAGCTGGAAGGCAGGTGGACAGGATGTGCACAAAGCTCTGCGTGTCAGTTCTGTGCTGGCTCTTTGAGTAGACACATCTCCACATTCACACTCTAAGTGTGACCAGCTCTTGGCATCAGCCTCTGTAGCACATCTGAGAATCAAACAAGCTGACCGAATAGTGTAGCTTTATTTCTGTGCCCCTCAAGATGGGAGGCTTGTGGAAAAGCCAAAACAGGGCAGGTAGACACAGGCTTACCATGCCTTACTATGTTTTCCAGTACACAACATACCACAACCTTTATCCATACATCTAGCACTCAGGCTGAGTTAGCACATGTGTTAAAAGTTACTGGAAGTTGTAGGCCGCAGAACATCAAGCAGGAAGAAGCAGGTTTGGTATATGCAAAAGTCTGGTAAGGAGCAAGGCAGAGGCTATGAAATCTCTATCCCTGAGACTCTTATGAAAAAGAACTCGGCCAGGCTCAGCCTGTAATCCCACGCTTTGGGAGGCCGAGGTGAGTGGATTGCCTGAGCCTGCGGGTTCGAGACCCGCCTGGGCAACTTGGCAAGACCTCATCTCTACAATAAATCAAAAAAATTAGCCGGGCGTAGTAGCACACGCCTGTGGTTCTGGCTACTCGGAAGGCTGAGGCAGAAGGACCGCCGGAGCCCAGCAGGTCAAGGCTGCAGTGGCCGGGAGCGGCCACTGCACTCCAGTCTGGGCGACAGAGTGAGACTCCAACTCAAAAAAAAGAAAAAGAAAAAAGAACTCACCCAGTAATGTGGATTTCTTGAGACAGTTTAGAGTGACTTGAAGGCAAGGAGTCACAGGTTACAGAATTGACTTAGAACCAAGTTCTGCTGAGGGTTAGCTGTGTTGCCTTGAAAGCATTGCCTCCCCGAGATCGGTCACCTCACCTGCAAAATGGGAGTAAAAATAGAAATAGTTTTTAATTCACGCGTTTACCGTGCACATATTTGGAGGGCATCTCACTGTGTAAATTCTGCAGAACTATGACTCTTTTTTGATCACCACATGTTTTCTCAGTGCTCAGAACAGTGTCTGGCATATGCAGAGTCTCTGAAAAGTACTGTTGAACTATGCAACATGGCATGTAAGAGAGGCAGGTTCGAGCCCAGCTCCCCTGATTCTTGGGTGTGTGACCTTAGAGCAAGACACCCCACCTCCCTGGGCCACCATTTCCTCATTCATTGAATGGTGTGCTGGTCAGAGATTCTACTTCATTGGGTTGTGTGAGGATTAAATAAGATACCATACGTGGACCACTTAGAACACTGGCACTTAATAAATGTTTACCAAATGCTAGCTGTTTTTAAAATAACAACATTATTGTGATGATTATTATTAGTCAGCAACTAAACTAGGCACTGTGGATATGCAACTGAAGAAGACACAGCCCCTGTCCTCAATGAGTTTTCATTCTGGAGGATTCAATGGATAAGCAAAACTGGCAATTATTGTCCAAATGTAATATTGGCTCAACAATAGGTGTCAATGGAAGTAAAACCTGGTGCTCGCAGCACAATGTGTATGATCAGGGAGTGATCCCTGGAGAAATGGCATGTGTGACCTACAGTCAGTGGCTAAAACTAAAACCCCCTCCTACTGGAAAAGAGACCCGTTTGTGGTCATGAAAAATCATTGCCTACTGGAGATTCCAGGTGAATCACAGGACTTATGTACCAATATGCTTCCCTTCCTCTTTCCTGAGATGTATCTATTATGATTCTGACTCTCTGATATCAGGTAGAGTGCAGAAGACCTGCACCACAAGATGCCTTCATTTCCTCTGTAGACCCAGATCTAACACACTGGCTTGCAAGCTATGTTTCAATGAGCCCTGAGGGTCTACAGAAATCTCTGGGATGCAACCCACTCTAACTACAGAATTGCTATCCTGTATTGCCAGAAATATGGAGATGCGTGTTTGATTTACTTGCAAAAGAGCACTCCACTGTGAAAACTAATAATTTCTAAAAGTTTAAAATCCACTGCCTTTGAGATTCTCCTAAGATGCTTCTTACAGGAAGACCATGATACCCTGCTCCTGGGAGAGGCCAGAGGAGATCAAAGAGGCATCTAACAAGGAGTTTTCTCCCTGGCATACTTCTCAGTCCACCACAGAGAGTCAACCAAGATACTTCTTTTCAATGCAGTGTTGTAGGAAGCATGGTCCAGGCAATAAAGCATCAAATGTAGTGAACAGTGAAATATTATAAATCCTCCTGAAGTGGTGATTCATGATTTTTTATTTGTAGATTGTGTATTCCAAAAAGTAAAGATACATTCACATATGCCAATTACAGTTACAGTCTCATGTTCAGGCTTTCATATATATATAGTGCTTTGAAAGTTTGTAGCATCATTAAATGGTGAAAGATTCCAGGAGTTTCAAACCTCGTTTCTCTACAAGAGAAATATGGTACCAAATCTGAATCAATCAATCTGAATATGGTACAAAATTTAAGTGGCCATGTCATAAACATAGAAATACATCCTGAAACAGGATTAATTAAAACCATTTAAGAAAAACCTATTACATTTTAATTTTATTTACTAATACTTGGGTTAGCAATATCATCCCTCAGAGTAATTTAATAATATAAGCACATAAAAGGAAAGAGAAATAACACTATTGAATGAGTATTACATACTGGGCATTTTACATATAGCTGACCCCTTAGAGGGAAGCCGTTTGTTGAATTGATGGATAAATCTGAACCATAAAACATTTCTTTTTTACAGCTGAAAAAACAGGTTCAGGGATATTTCTCAATGTTCCAGGTCTAATAAGAGTCAGGATTGAATCCCAAGTTTGCCTGCTATGATAGCCATATTCTTTTTTTATTTTTTTTTATTTTTTACTTTCTTTCTTTTTTTGAGCCAGAGTCTCACTCCAGTGCCCAGGCTGTAGTGCAGTGGCATGATCAAGGCTCCCTGCAGCCTAAACCTTCTGGGCTCAGGCAATCCTTTCTCCTCAACCTTCTGAGTATCTAGGACTACAGGTGTGTGTCACCGTGCCCAGCTAATTTTTGTTTTGCTGTTGTTGTTTGCTTGTAGAGACAAGGTTTCACTATGTTGCCCAGGCTGGTCTTGAACTCTTGAGTTCAGGTAATCCTCCCACCTCAGCCTTCCTAAGTGCTGATATTACAGGCATGAGCCACCACACCTGGTCAAGATATTTATATTCTATTTTATTACATCAGAGTAATTGACACAATAATTACCATACTACTTATCTGTTTTGGGATGAATTGTGTTCCCCCAAAATTCATATGTTGAAGTCCTAATCCCCAGTACCTCAAATGTCACCTTATTTTGAGATAGAGTCTTAGCAGAGGTAGTTGAGTTACCATGCGGTCACTAGGGTGAGTCCTACCCCAGTGTGACCAATATGCTTGTAAGAAGGGGGGTTTGGACACAGAGGAAGACGAAGACAGAGGTGGGGGTCGTGTTTCCACAAGCCAAGGAATGTACAGATTGCCTGCATACCCAAAAGCTAGGCAGGGGGGACACTGACGTCCTCCCTAGACCTGTGCCTTGGATGTCTGGCCTCCAGAACTGTGGATAGCAAGTGTCTGCCACTCAAGCTACCCAGCTTGTGGTGCTGCATTACAGCAGCCCTGGCAGACGCATACCCATCATGTCCCAAGAATCAGCTATTGATTCGTGGACTCTCCCTGTCCTTGAAGTCGTTGAGATGCCAAGCCTGGAGAGTAGTCACTTGAAAGTGACCTGCCTAGCACACTCCTCGGGAACTTGTTGTTGCATGACCGCCACTCAGGGTCGGTGGCTCAGCCCGTAATCCCAGCACTTTGGGAGGCCGAGACGAGTGGATTGCCTGAGCCCACGGGTTCAAGTCCAGTGTCCTACCACCCAGTGTCCACTTCACCATTGCACTTGGAAAGAGACCCTATGAAAACATAAAGCTGGCGTTGCCTTGGGTTCTAAATAAGTACAAACTAGAAAAGAAAAGAAAAATTTCTCCCCAAGACCAAACGTGTTGTTAAGAAAACCTAATTAGGTGGTTTTGAAAGCTAGGCAGTTGGGAAGCTGCTGGGGCCAAGGGGCGCAGGGCGTCTTAGTGTTGTCCCCTTAGACATTGGTGGACTTAGCTGGGAACCAAGGGCTCCGCTCCTCCACAAGCTGGGATGGGTGGAGCCTCGGGAGTTGTAGCTGCCATCTGTAAGAGACGGTTCTATGCAGAGCACATGGTAGCAGTCCCTCCACCCACTCACATGTGCTCCCTCCCGTATGTCCATGGTCTGCGTGTGCTCAGCTCATGGAGTTGGCTCCCGGGAGCCGTCGATGGTTGATTCAGCTGGGGAACAAGCACGGACGCAGGTTAGGATTTTTTAGAGTAGGATCACACAATCTTCTTTTTTTATTTTGTTCATAAAGATTCAAATACACCAAAGTAAATTCTAAGTGAACAGAAGAATTAAATGTAAAACAGCTTCTGAAAGTGGGGTGGGGGGGACCCGCCAGAGCCAAGTATTTTCCTGATCTAAAAAGCAGAAAAATATTTTTTCCAGCAAAAAGAAAACCTTTGAAAAAATTACAAAGGAAAATATCAGTATATTTAAAAATATAAAACTAAAACCCTTATGCTTCAAATGAGAATTAAAAGGCAAGCAACAAGATAGGGGAATAGTTGCTAAATATGTCAGTAAGCCTCAGTCTTGTTATACAAATCTTACTGATTTATTATAAATTATTTATTACAAGTAATTATAAATCAATAAAGAAAATATAAATGACCCAATAGACAAATGTACAAAAGACATGAACAAGCTCAATTCATGCGCAGAAATAATACAAATGTCCCATAACATGAAAAATGTGGAAACAAAAACATTAAAATGCTAACTGTGACCTTTCCCCGATTTTACTGACTGACACTTGGCGTTGAGACAATGTGTTGAAACAGACCCTCTCTGACCGGGCTTGGTGGCTCAGTCTGTGACCCCAGCACTTTGGGAGGCCAAGGCGAGTGGATTGCCTCGTCCTGCAGGTTCGAGACCCACCTGGGCAACTTGGCGAGACCTCATCTCTACAATAAATCAAATATTAGCTGGGCATGGTAGCGCGCGCCTATAGTTCCAGCTACTTGGAAGGCTGAGGCGGAAGGATCGCCGGAGCCCAGCAGGTAGATGCTGGGGTGGCTGTGAGCATGCCAC